>JAGGCT020004069.1:758657-767295 GCA_017654935.2 Phymorhynchus buccinoides
GAAAGAGTGAAAAATTTTGGACGTGCATTGAGAGAGTTTGAATGGGGGGGGGGGGGGTGGTTTGCGTACCCTCCTGTTTTGTGTGTGTGGTGTGTGTGTGGTGTGTGTGTGTATATGTGTGTGAGTGCGTAAGTGCGTGTGCCTGTGTGCATCATGCTTGCGCGCGTGTGCACGCTTGTGCATGTGTGTGCGCGTGAGGGAGTGAGGGATCCAGTCTGCTTTGTTAGTTGTATAGAATTATATTATGTGTGAATGGCGGTTTAGCTAAATTTAATTTGTAAAACTCCCTGAGTAGGTTTTACCTAGAAGGGCGCTATGTAGCCTAAGTTTTTTGTATTTGGTATATTCTAGTCACAGAGACTTATCTCTGTGAAAATCGGACTGCTCTCCTCCGGAGATCGAGTCGCCGCATGTGCAACGCCTACCCCTCTTTTTTTTAGGGGGGGGGGGCGGCACAGGGTGAGGAAGGGGGGGGGGGCATACTTGGAAAACCTAGCTATCAATTTTGTCCATACCAGGCAGCGGGATTTCTCCCTGCTCTTACCGACTTTCAACTGCCGTGGGATTTTTACGTGCATAAAGCGCACGGGTCAGACTAGCTTTAAGTCCCCATTCCGAAGGACTGGACGTTCAGTTCGATTTTCCTGTCCAAACTAGAAAGAAAGGGCGAGGCCGGGATTCGAACCCGGGGTCACTCACGTTGCAGTCACGCATTACATTTGGCAGGCGAACGTCTTAACCACTCTGCCACCTTTCTCCCCTATTAGTGTTATTATTATTATTATTATTATTAGGGGAAGACGGGGTAAAAAGCGCATGGTCGGGTAAGAAGCCCACCCCAATTATCTCATGAAATTAAGGCAAATTTCTGTCTCATTTTGCCCATGAGACGAGCGTTAATGTCTAGCATTCGTCTCATGGGCAAATTTGACTGAAATTTTCTTTATTTCATGAGATAATTGGGGTGGGCTTCTTACCCGCCCATGCGCTTTTTTACCCCGTCTTCCCCTATTATATTATTATTATTATTATTATTATTATTATTATTATTATTATGCACAACTATAACTGTTTACTTGGTTGTGATCCTTTTGACGCACATGCTCTGTTTCAGGATACTGAAGGAATGAACGAACGCTACAGTGATGAAAATGAAAAGAAAATGGACTTTTTGTTGTTGAGTGATGGACTGAAGACCAAAATAAAAATGGACGAACATAACAAAAACAATGAAGGTTTTCTTGGAGAAAATGTGAGGCATGATGTCGCTTCAATGGGTTGATGCATGTTGGAGAGAATAACAGTCATCAGCTTTGTGTGTGTGTGTTCGTGTGTGTGTGAGTGTGTGAGTGTGTGTGTGTGTGTGTGTGTGTGTGTGTGTGTGTGTGTGTGTGTGTGTGCGCGCGCGCGTGCGCGTGCGTGCGTGCGTGCGTGCGTGCGTGCGTGCGTGCGTGTGGTGTGTGTGTGCGACAGTGTGCTCGCGTGTCTAAAGGGAGGAAACTTCGTTCAGAATTATTTTATATTTTTCACCTTGGGAGTTGTCTCCCGTAACCCAATTGGTTAAATGATGTTGGGATGAAAGTTGAATTCACATATTTCATTATCCTTCTTTCTTTTCTTTCTGTCTGTCTGTCTGTCTGTGTTTCTTTATCCCGTTTCCTCAGTATAAGTCCACAATAACAAAAAGTAAACAAATCAATTCGAAATAGTCTTTGAAGCTGCTGTTTTTAGCTAGCTCCCCTCCCTTTAAAGACCCTTCAGGATCACGTGTCCAAATCACGGGTTGGATGGAAGTTCAGTTTAACGTCGCGTATCGGCTTTCGCCATGTACGACGGGCTGAACAAACCAACCAGGGTATAAACAAAAATTTATGTTCCTGAATCACTGTCTTAGCCAAAAGGCCGAGAAGCGACCAGAATTCAGTCAAATTCGCAATCGCGGTTTCACGGGGTTTTCCTCTTATAGCTGGTAAGAAATCTTGTTTTGACCAAGTTTGGCTCCCATACAAATGCCCCCAAATTCAAACCGAAACATCATTTTAAAGAGCAGCCTCAATTTGAAGTTTGGGGACATTTGTATGTGGGTCACATCTATCCAGAAAAAAACAGGGACTTAATCGTGGTGGGGTCAGTGTGTCTTTAAAGACCTCAGTTGGTTCATAACGGCTATTTGAAAGGCTAGTTCAAAGCCAGTGCATAGAACAGGCCCTGGCTAGCTCACATCTAGCTACGTTAATCCGAGGCTCAGAACAGTCTTTCAAGCTGTGGTAATAAAAAATGATGTACCGCTAGCGCTCTATCTACTCACTTTCAAACGGTTTTGACGATGATGGTTGAACGAAAATAAAAACTACATAAGAGAATGATGGCTGGCCCCAAAAAAGTCTTTGTAGTTAAGAAAGGAGAAACCCTGCCTTATTTGCAATGAATTATTAAAAAAAATATTTACAAGCAGTCTTTGTCATTTTTCAAAACCAGTTTGATGTTAAAAGTAGGCTACATAACGCCAGTCAATATTATTATCTTGATGAAAACAAACCCGAAACACCCAAGTTTAGCTGTTTTGTATACCTCGGATTTTATTGATCCTTTTATATAAAAACTCTCAATCATGGACTAAAAGTAATGTGAAAGCTGTGCCTACCCAAGTCAAAGTCAATATTATTATATCGGTTGGTCTTTGCTAATCCTCCCCCTCTTCTTCTTTCGTCGATTGCTCAGTATAACCTTGTTGAACTTGACTTCAATCTTTGACCTAGGCAAGATAAATTTTACACTTTTGAGGTTACACTCCCTTAGATTTGATGGGTTTTTTAAAGGCAGGTTAACCAAAGGATCATACGAGGTGCTAAGTATCGGTGACCTTAAGCCTGACTTTGCTGTCTCTGTGCCTATCGCAGTATCTCTTGAACCACTGTATGCAATCTCCAGAGGCGGATCTGGGGGAGGTTACAAGAGTTCCGAACACCCCTCCCCCACTTCCCCGCAGAAAAGAGCAAGTTGCCTCCAATCAGTCATTTAGCGGTTCTCAAAACAGCTCTCCATTCACATCTCCACCAAACCACCCTGCCTCACTCACCTCCCCCTCGCCCCTTTGCCCCAAGCACACATTAAATTACTATATTAAGGAAGTAGGGGCCATAGATCGAAGTAGTGGTAAATGGAGGGCAGGAGCTGTGCCGGTCAGGATTTGTCCCCGGGGACCGCTTCGGTAGACGGATTGGTCTTGCCTGGATACTGCGAAATAAAGGTATATGGTCCTGTTTGCATGCATGCAACATATGCGGCCTTACGGTCATGCATGTCCCCTAAATACATATACTCCTTTGCATGCATCATGTGGGGCCCGAGTTTCTCCAGCTGATACGGGGGGACTTTACGGTCGTGCATGACACAATCTGTATGCATCATGTGGGGCCCCGGGTGTCCCCGGCTAGACCGGGGGCATTTAACGGTCGTGTATGACTTTTAATTCTTGTCTTCCCCCTGTATCACACGTCTCCCCCCACCCCTAATTCCTAACTTCTTTCATAAATATCCATCTATATCTACTTCCCCCCACCCCTAATTCCTAACTTCTTTCATAAATATCCATCTATATCAACATAGTAAACGGAGTATCTACAAAATACTTTAAATTATCCGTGACTATCTTGGGCTCTATCTTCTCCCCATAATATCTAAACATTTCGTTTTCTACTCTATCTTTGCTGAACTTAATTTCTTTATTGTTCGCACTACCCCCTAAAATGCAGCAGAATCTTCAACGTGATGAAGCTGGCTGTCTAAGGAGAAGAAGAAGAAGAAGAAGAAGAAGAAGAAGAAGAAAGAAGAAGAAGAAGAAGAAGAAGAAGAAGGAAAAGAAGAAAGAGAGAGAAGTAAAAACTTTGGGCCATAATTTTAGTTTGTTTTACCAGGAGAGGCCTTCGTTGCATCTTTCAAAATCGTCAGCTTCTGGAGACACCCCCCCCCCCCCCCCCCCTAACCCAGCACTTGGACTCCCCCCCCCCCCCCATGACTAACTGATCCGCCCCTTATCTCTGTGTTACATATGTTACACATGTTACTATTATTCTATTCCCATCTACACCCTGAATGCACCACTGGATGCAACCAGACCTTATCATTCAAAATATTAATGTTCGAGTTTTGAATGTTGTATTTGAGCCTGTCACATGCAAGCACATGCGCTTGATTCGTAAATCAAAACATTTTTCTCTTTTCATTTGTTATGATATGTAGGCCTATGTTGGTAACGTGTTGCCCACCTGCTATATTCCCAGCTCCCTGTGAGTTTTTTGTATTCTTTTAGTTAAAAGGCCTGATGCGGCCAAAAAGCTCATGTCAGCATTTGTTTTGTCCAGACTGGACTATTGCAATTCTTTGTTTTTTTGTCTCCCAAACACGCTTCTCGACAAACTGCAGAGAGATCAGAATCATGCTGCACGCATAGTCCTCAGAAAACGCAAATCCGACCATGCAAAGCCTCTCTTGAGGGAGCTGCACTGGCTTCCCGTTCGAGCCCGTATCGAATACAAAATTGCCACCCTCTGTTTTCGATGCCTCCACGATCTTGCTCCCTCCTATCTCCCTCCTATCTTTCAGACCATCGAGATATCTCCGTTCCTCAGACGCTGGTCATTTGGCCATCCCGCGAGTTCGCCTGGAGACATATGGCAAGCGTTCTTTTTCTTTTTCTTTTGCTGGCCCTACTGTTTTTAATTCGTTACCTTTAGCCCTTCGTAATGCACAAACGTTTAACGCTTTTAAATCAGGCATGAAGACCTTCTTATTCCATACCTATTTTAACCATGATTAATCTGACGTGTATCAACCGTCAACCTGCTGATATGTCTTATCCCAAACGGTGTGTGTGTGATTGCGTGTGTGTAGGTGAGTGCGTGCGTGCGTGTGTGTGTGTGTGTGTGTGAGTGAGAAGGCGCGAGAGAGAGTGGAGGGTGTGTTTTGCTGTTGTTGTTTTTTAGGGGGGGAGACAGCGCGGGGTGAGGGAGGGGGGAGGGGAAGGGGGTGGTGAGAGAGTGGAGGGGCTGGGGGTATAATGTTCCCCGCATGTATTAATTTTAATGTTTTCTAATGATATCTTGTTCTTACGATGTCAAAGTTCTTTTTTTATGTTTTAATTTTGTATGTCTCCTTTCTCTTCTTTCTTAAACCTGTTGGTTTTTATCTTTGTAATGGCGCCTGGAGCCTCGCGAGGGACAGGCGTCACTTTTTAAAATGAATTAAATTATTATTATTATTATTATTATCTATTTACGTTTTCAATATTTTGCGTTATCTCATTCGTGTAAGACCTATTTTGTTACGTTAGCTTCAATCGAGGGAAGGGGGGAGGGCAAAGTTAAAGTTTTACGTCCTCTCGGCAAAGCCATACGGGACATTACTGTGACTTTAGATTTTGAGATGGGGGGCTGTACTGTTTTGCTTTATATAGTAGGTCCTATGCGTGTTGGTTTTCCTGTCTGTTCGTCTGATGTGACTGGCCTTTTTGTTATATTTTTACCAGAAACATCATTATTCAGAAAACGAATTTCGCGCATTGCCTTAAAGATCATTACGTAGGGTCTTGACATCCAACACAACCCATCCACATAAAAGGTATTAACCCACTCCCTCTCCTCACAGAGAATGCGAATGCGAATGGTTTATTCAAAAGGCCTTGGCCACATTTGAAATGGGAAAACATGAACATTCAAACAATACATTCATCTAATTTATATATATATATATCTGATCTTAAATGCATGATAAAGAAAAATAGCAAAACATTTTATAACATTTTCATTGCTAGAGGAGAGTAGCATTATAAGCTTAAACAGACAGGGATTACGAATGAACTTAGCAGGAATAAGTTTTCTTCTGAGATCATCATATAATGGACAGGTGAATACAAAATGAACTTCATCTTCAATTACATTTTGACAATAAGGACATAATAACTCAATTTCTTTATGAACCCTGTAATAAAAATAATGTTTGTTTAAATCTGATATTCCAAATCTGAATTTAGTTAGTATTCTTTTTAGATGTCTGTGTAATTGCATAGTCATATACAAAGGAACTAAATGAGACGAATTGATGAAACTGTACATATCATATCTTCTGCTGTCTTCCAAATGTGCATGCCAATCCTGCCATTGACATTCAATCAACCTATCACGAAACATACGTAAAAACTCCACTTTGTTTCCTACACCCTGATTAATCCATACAAAACCAAAACCAAATTCAAATAACTTTATCCTTACTCTAGTTACCCAATTCGTCTTGCCTCTCACATCCAAAATATACAACATATTATAAGCTTTACGTGGTAATCTGAACGCATTCATTTCTGTAAGTCTTAGCCAAAAGCGAATACATTTTACAGCTGAAGAAACATATAAAGGAAAACGCTTTGTCTCACCATAAACAAGGTTATTTGGTGTTTTGATAGAAACACCCAAAAACTTTTTCAGAGCAAATAAATGGATTTTTTTCACAATGAATATTAGCAGTATCTAGTCCCCAGATTTCAGCTCCATACAATAACATTGGCTGAATTTGCGAGTCAAAAAGTTTCATAAACAACGGAAAACAGTCATTATTTAATTTTCTAAGATTAAACATAATGGAAATTAATGCCCTCTTTGCCTTACTAGCTAGATCCTTACAAGCAAAAGTAAAACTTAAACGAGTAGAAAAATATATGCCTAAATATTTATAAACATTAACACCACTGGCATCATAACTCCGTTATAAAACCATTTTTCCCTAGAAGAGAGATAACCACCTTTTTCTAAATACAATAATATTACTTTTGGACATATTAACATTTAATTGAAAACGTGATGCAGCTCTGTATAAACTATTCAACTTCAACTGGTTTGAAGACCAACAACTGTTTCTGAAATTAGAGCAATATCATCAGCGAGGAGTAAAATAAACAGTTCAATAACATCGTTAATAAAAGTAGCACCATGTCGTCCATTTTCAATAACTTATCTAGTAACTTCATTAATGAATAAAGAAAATAGGACAGGGCTACATACATCACCCTGTTTGACACCAATTGTACAATTGATACAGTCAGATAAAGCACCACCACATCTCACTCTTGCTAATACACTGTCATACATACTCTTGACACAATTTAATAATTTTCCAGAAATACCATGTTTTAACAAAATAGGCCACAGCATAGATCTGTTAACAGAATCAAAAGCCTTTTCAAAAACTATAAAGCCACATAAAGTTTTCGGTTAGATAAAAAAAAAATGCTTTTGTATGACTGCCAGTAGTGTGAACATTTGATCTACAGTTGAGTAACCACGCTTAAAGCCAGCTTGAAATTCATCTGTTATATTATTAGTTTCAACCCATTCTTGAAGTCAGGAATTAATAATGGTACTATACAGTTTACTAGTTATGTCACAAATTGATATGCCTCTATAATTGTTAGGATCGTTAATATTACCTTTTTTTGTAGAGAGGCATGACAATCGACTCACACCAATTCCTAGGGAAAATACCATCATCAAACAAAGCATTAAAAAAAATCACAAAGAAATTTAATATACGATGACAATCAACATAATTTTTTAACAACGTCCCTATATAACCCCATCAATACCGAGTGGATTTTTCAGAGGATACTTAATTTTTTTTTTTCTTTTTTTTTTTAGCGCCAAAGTTTTAAGAATAACTTCTTTCATGATGTATTTGGTCTGTTAATTAAAATATAAGGACTCATGTTCCAACACACCATCTGTTTCAATATTATCATTGTTAACAAGCACATCTCTCTCTAGTAGATATTTAAAATGTTTATACCAGTCTTCGATTGAAATACTATTAGAAGGTTGTTTTCTTTTGGGAGAAATTTTTATGAATTGTGTTCCAAAAGCACTTTTGATCGCAAAGAGACGACCTAAGTTGATCAATCATAGCATCGTTGTGTTCTTGTTCTTTACGTTCTTTAAATGGCCATATTCACGTCTTGTGCGGCAAAATGAGTCTCTATCATGTACATCCAATGTACGTCTACATTTTTGCAACAAATTACGAGCTTTTTTCCTAAAACCATTACATTCTTTGTCAAACCAAACATTTTTCTTTATACTGTCATATATTCTAACGGAAGTTTTCATAGACACAGCTGCATCCTTAAGACATTCATTAAACATATCCAAAGCTGCATTGACATCACTGTTCAATGTGGTTATTGCTGTTTCCAATCTTAGTTGCATATCTTCAGAACACAGGTTAGTCAAGTACTCTACCTTAAATTCATCATTCCACCCATTTTCTTTCCAACGTATATGAATCATTACTATTATGTTTCAATTTACATTTCTCATCAAAAATGCGAACACTAAATTCCAAAGGCAGGACTCCAAACGATCAGCAACCTTAAGATCACAACGACTATGTATAACATCAAACAAATCGCACGATAATATGAAGTAGTCAATGATACTACTGCCAGTAGTTCCGACATTAAAAGTGAAAGCCACACCACAAGAATCACCTGGTGTGAACAAACGCGCATTTTTAAAAAACTATGTTAATAAACTTGGAGCAGCACACATAGTGACTAATAACTTACCATACGTATTCAGCACTTTATCCTCAGAAT
>JAGGCT020004069.1:767795-820438 GCA_017654935.2 Phymorhynchus buccinoides
TCAAGTTGGAGTTCTAAAAACTCATTCTTGACAGTTTTCTCTTCTTTTTTAAATCTTTTGAAAATAATAACAAGCTGACTACGACCTGGTCACTTTGGCCTAATTATAACCGTTTGAATGCAAATTAGTGTATTAGGAGATCATATAACAATTGTTGGTGTGGTTGACCATTGGTCAGTTTTTAACTGACGCGTGGTCCCTTTTGGCTGTTTTTCACTGTTTGACTGCAAATTAGTGTATTAGAGTTTCAATGAACATTTTTTGTGATTGAACAGTGGTCAGCATCACTGCTTGACTGGTCATTTTTGGCCTATTTTCACAGTTTGACTGCAAATTAGTGTATTGGAGTTAAAGTGAAATAATGCTTGATGTGGTTGACCCAGTGGTCAGTGTCACTGACCATCGGTCACTTTGGCCTTTTCACTGTTTTGACTGCAAATTAAGTGTATTAGGAGTTCAAATAACAAATTTTGATGTCGTGACCATGGTAGTGACACTGACCACTGGTCAACACATCAACATTGTTCACATGCTCTCCCTAATACACGAATTAGCATTCAAACGGTAAAAATTATGCCAAACGACGCACTGTCCGTGACACTGACCACTGGTCACCACATAACTGTTTCATTTGAACTCCTAATACACTAATTTTGCAGCAAACAGTGAAAATAGGCCAAAGTGGCTCATGGGGCATGACACTGACACGGGTCAACCACATCAACAATTGTTCATATGATCTCCTAATGCACTAATTAGCCTGCAAATCGGTTGAAATTAGGCCATGTGACCAGTGGTCGTGCCAGCCTTGTTATTCAGTTATTTTAACAAAGAATTTTTTAAGAAAATGAAACTGTCAAGAAAAGTGAGTTTTTTAACTCCACCTTTGATTTGGACAAAACGGCGGTTTCAAAATCGGGCGCCGTTTTGTCCAAACCGCCGTTTTGTCCCAAACCGCGTTTGTCCGAAATAACCTGCCGTTTTGTCTATTGTTTACCCGCCGTTTTGTCCAAATCTAATAACAAAATTCTGGACAACGGAGACTAGCCCTCCGCCGTTTTGTCTATTAGACAAAACGGCGGAATTTGGACAAAACGGCGGCAACAGCATCACATTACACCAATTGAAAGGAATTGTAGGGGGGGGGGGGCAGTTGTATGAATAGATCTATATCTATGGATAAAGGCCTTGATAACTATAAACTAACTTCTCTCACTCTCTCTCCTCTCTCTCTGTGATGCGTGTGCGCACATGTGTGTTTATTGTGTGTGTGTGTGTGTGTGTGTGTGTGGTGTGTGTGTGTGTGTGTGTGTGTGCATATAAATCAATAATTAATCTCTTTAAATATATGTTATGAAATAAGAAATTGCTTTTGCTACACTAAGTTTTCTCTTTGCTACACATAAGTTTCTCTTTTGTGATAAATCACGTGTGTGTGTGTGTGTGTGTATGTACGTGTGGTTTGCGTGCGCGTGCGCATGCGCGCGTGCGCGTTGTGTGTGTGTGTGTTTTGTCAATTTATTATTTTTATATTTGAGTGATCACTCCATCACTATTCTTCTGCTATGTAAAAATTGAAACCAAAATAAAAGTTTAATAACCAAACACATAGCAAAACAACATAACATCTTTGTCACTATATCTGAGTATCACCTCTGCCGAATTCATTCCGCTGAATTCGCGTTTTACTAATCCCTTCTTACTTGTTTAATAATTATGAATAATTAATTTATTTTGTTGTCCATTTTGTGTAATGACACAAGCGGAGCTTTCACTAAGTTTCGAAGATGTTAAACTTGTCAGTTGTCCTAACCTGTTGTGTTGCATGCTATACATGGTGGCTCGTTCTCCGACATTGTGTCTCTTTGAGGACTCGGCATACAATGGCGGGCGTGGCTACATGTTCATGTGATCGATATGACTGAGGCAGGGAGCATTAATGAATCTACTAATTTTGTTAGTCACTATCTTGAGTTTGTGCTCGACCCGGAGGGCGTCCAGGAATATTCTCCTGTGATAACGGCACCTAGATACCATGCAAGCTGAGACACGAACGACGCAACACGCACACCAATGAAGAGGAGGGGGAGACAGAGGAGAGAAAGAGAGACAGAGAGGGTTGGGGGGAGGAGACAGACAAGAGAGAAGGAGAGAGAGAGAGAGAGAGAAAGAAGAGGAGAGAGAGAGCACTCTTTAAGGGTTAAAAAATTATTTCACATTATTCCATCTGTCCAGTAACAGCGAAGCTTACTAAAACATGTGCCTGAACAGGAGAAATCTTATGTGTCCTGCTGCCTAGAAGGACGTGCTGGAAGCCTTGCTAGAATGCAACTGCATGTAACAACATTTGATGATAATAGGAAGTTTGAACCTGAGAAACTGTGAGGCTTTGGTTGAAAATAATGGCCTTGCGTCACCACGTACATATGCTTTTTTTTTTGCCGTTACCCAATCCGCTAAAAGAAAGAAAGGGGACTTTGATTTTATTGATTCAAAATATTTTGTTTACACAAGACAATCCTGTTTGCCACAGAAAAATAATTAATGTCCGCATTTTACCTATGTTTCGAATTAAAAGTATGTAAGACACAAATCTATAGAATGATTAGACTTATTTTCTCCACATAATGCATGAGTGAAAAAGAAGACAGAAATACATAGGTTTAGCGCGTGAGTTTACTATCAAGAGCAAGCATAACTTGTATGATTTTGTTGTTTGTTTGTTACTACTGTTTATAGTAATACTAAATCTACCTGATGTTTGAAATCTTCACAAAGTAACGTTTTGCACTGCTTTGATCAATGCATCATCATCATCATTATAATAAGTTAAAAAGCCAGTGTCCTCGTCCGTGTGTGTTTGTGTGTTGTGTGTGTGTCTGAAACCGAAAACAGGCTTATATCTCCGCCGTTTTCGACCGATCGCTTCAAATTTGCTGTGAGCCCTCACTGGCCGATGGCAACGGCAACCGGGCGGCCCGTGTCATTTGTGCGGTTTCGCAAATGCCGAAACGCGCATCTCGCCGGCCTCTCATCGCCCGTATCTCCCGCGTTTCTGGGCTGATTGCCTTCAAAATTTGCAGGAAGGATACCGGGGCCAGGGAACTAGCCATGTTGCCAAACTGAAGCGGATCGAGCAAACGCGTGCTAAACGCCCTTCCTTTTTACAAATCTCGCTGTTTCATACCGAATCGCTTCAATTTGCTGTCATGCTTGCTATGGCCATGGTAGAAAGCCTGGCAGGAAATTTGAAGAGAATCAGGAGAGCGCTTCACTTTCAGAGCATCGCCAACGGAAAGCTGTGCCTTAGCACCGCTCTCGACGCCTGTATATCGGTGTTTCTGGGCGATTGCCTTCGAATTTGGACGGTAGAATGACCAGGGATGTTGATATCTGTGTTCCAAACCGGAAACTAATCGTTCAAAAACTCGCTGCGATATACCCGCTTCACTTTTCTCACAACCACGCGTAACCAGAACCGACATTGTCGAAGATTTTGAACGTGCATACCATGGATCGTGACTACGTCGCGCAAAATTTGCAACAGGCATCCGTTCAATAAACATGCGCGATATGCACCGTTAAATTTTGCGAATTCGGCGAAACGGGGATTCCGTCCCAAACGGTGCTATATTACGTAATTCTCCTATTTCAAGGCCCCCCGCTCGCGCGGCAACTACACTATTACCCCAAAGCGCACGATCTGTGAGCGTGAGGGGGATAGGAGGGGGATGGGGGTTGAGGGGGGGAGGGAGGGGATGAGGCTGGGCTGGGTGGTGGGCTGGAGGGGGGGGTGTTGCGGTGCGAATATCGGGGTGGTAGACCCCCCCCCCTAGGGATACAGGTAGTGCGGGATGTCTTTCTGTACAAATAGTTCCCTCCCTTCTGAAGTTTTGTGTTTATCCTACCTCTTATCTGCAGTCTCTTGCTTCTGGCCTTTTCCCTTTGCATGCTGTTATCTACTACCGTTCTGCCTTTCCGGTCCTTTTCCTCCCTTTTTTCAAGAGATACTTCAAAAGATTTCCTCTATGACGAAGTCCAGACATCTGGGCCTAAAGTATTCTTACTTAGGCGCATACCAGCAGCATGATGCTCTATGTTCATAATTTGCAGAACTTCCTAACGACGAAGAAGAAGAAGAACTAGAAAAAAAAAAAAAAAGAAGAGAAGGAGCGAACCTACAACTCTCTCTCTATAGCCTGAGTCGAGAAAAAAGTGATGTTAGCAGGGGATAGGGGGGGGGGGGGGGGGTGCGTCGCATGCGCGCGGTCCAAGTTTAAATCATTATGAAACTCTTCTGGATCGTTCAAGATGTGCTGTCGCATGAAAATAGGTAGCTCATCAACATAGAGCTCGCTACTATGAGTCTGTATTTGCGAGCAACCACAAAGTTTCACTTTTTCTGTACTTTAACATTACCTAACCCTAACCCTACAAAAAGTGAAATTTGTGTTACGCTCCAATGTCGCAAATAACACTGTCATGTAGCGAGCTACTTATTTTACGAGCTACTATTTTCATGCGACGAGTGCCAACCCTACTTTCTGGTTAATCTCTGTCTCTCTCTCTCTCTCTCCTCTCTTGTCTGACTGTGTCTGTCACCGTCCTGCCTCTGCAGGCGGAGGACGTTAAACAAATTTTCACGAGGGGCGGCAGTGGAGATTACAACGATGAGACTACACTATCTGTATTATTAAAAAATCGTGGACTATTACTGTTTAGCACTGCCTCTGGGCATTGCCTCCTGTATTTTTCCTACAATCTTTGTATTTACAATGCCCAACATGCTGAAAGGCCGACTAAGTTAAGGCTTCATTTCGTTTTTCTTTTTTGTCCTTTGCAGATCTACGATCGCAAAGGATTATGTGTGCAGGGGGTTACGGTTTTGTTTCCTTTTTTGTCGTTTCTTTGTTGTTCTTTTCTGTCTGTCCCAAGGATCTCCTGGACCGCTTAACCGAATCGCTTCAATTTTGGTGTGGTGGTGTTCCCATATTGAAAATCGGGATTTACTGTTTAGCACTGCCTCCGGGCTGCTCCAGATTGTTTCCCAATCTTTGTATTTACAATCCCCCAGCCGAAAGGCCGAAAGGTCCGTAAAACCCTGTAGGGGCGGGTGGGGGGTGGGAGTGGGGGGCGGTTGGATGTTGGGGGGAGGGGGGGACGAGAAGTCGAGTGTTTGTGTTTCTTTTTTTGTGGTTCGAGATTTACCAAACGGACCTACATCTGTTTAACCACAGATTAAGACCTCTCGGTTTGAAGCAAGTAGGCTTTCATTGACGTGTTGTATTTTTAGGTCCCTTTGCCAATCTACGATCGCAAAGGGAGTATGTTCATTCGGTTTGTTTCCTTTTTTTGTTTTTGTCTTTTCTTCTGTCCTAAGGATCTCCGCGACCGCTTGACTGTTCGCTTCAATTGTGTGGGTGGTGTGTCTCTATGAGGAACATCCGCAGCAAAACTTTTTTGCTGCCCGGACCTTGACCTTGGGTGTGAACTGAACCGAAATCGTTAAGGGGCCTACTTCCACACGCAGGTCCTAGAGTCCTTGAACTTAGCATGGAGGTACTTTCGCTTATGGCCGTTTTGATATGGCGTACCAGTCAAGTCACGGTCAGGGAGATCGGTACGCCTTGAAGTGGTAGGTCTAATAATGGTTTTTCTGTCCCACGCTATCTCGACCGCTCATCAAATCGTTTCCATTTTTGTGTTTGGCGTGTCACCATGAGAGGAAGGCATCCGCGCATAAGTATCACCGTCGTGACCTTCCCTTGGCTTATGACCTTGAAACCGAAATCTTAAGGGGCTATACGTCGTCACACCGTTGGTCTTTGGACTTCAAACTGGCTTTTATGTAGGTACTTTGGCTTACTTGTATGTTTTGTGTGGCATGCCGATCAATGGTCAGGTCATAGGTCAAGGTCATGAGATGCGGTTAGGGCGCTTGAAAGTGGTAGGAGACTAATAAAAAAGAAAGCATTGTTTTCAGCAATAAAGTAGAAATTAATAGTTCGCGGACGGGCAGGGCGAAACGGTACTCACGTTACTAATATCTAGCGTTACAGTATCGTGTGCTTTGCTCTAGTGTTGATTAAATAGACTTAACTTATGCATTTAGGTGATCACAGGCTTAAAACTATAATCCTAGTTGCTCCTGGATATGTAATTTGCATCTCTCAGTGTTTTTAGTTGTACAGATAGTTTGGATATTGTTATCATGTAATACGCTTTGAATGCGTGCAAATAGATACATAATTATCTCCTTAATAAAGTGAATATCACTATCGATATGATTATGAGGTTGTAACGTTGTCCTCTTTGTAGCCGCCATAGTGCGCACGTTATGTGAGGTTACTTTTCAGATTTGGATTCAGCAGCGAAAAACTATTTTTACATCTAGAATCCAACTTTGATTGTCATCTTCTCGGGGCTAAATGTGAACGGCACGAAAAATGGTGCCTCAAATAGAGGCTTGGGGGAGTTTGTGGGTGGGGGGGGAGGTGGTGAGGGTTGGGTGGGGTCGGGGACGGGGGTGGTGGTGGGGTGGGGGTGCGGGGGGGGTGAGGAGGGGGGGGTTGTGGTGGGGTCGGGGTGGTTGGGGGGGCTTTTGTGTCGCTATGGTCTAATACTTTGAATGATTTCTGCATCGGACAAAATCAGATGTACTGTGTAGCGTGCCCTAAAACATAACTTAGCCCGGCTGAAGGCTTGTGTCGTCTTGCATCGAATTTTAGTTCTGCCGCTGGCAACATCGATGCGCATGACCTAATGCTACAATACTATGGTAAGCGTTTTAAAGACATTGGTAGGCGAAAGCCATTTCTTTAGCTTATATATGTATTGGGCATCACACAGGGGCATTAATGTTTTACAAAAAGCTTACTTAAGAATAAGCTAAAATATGCTGTTATTTGTTTTATGTTGTTTTGATGTTGGGGTGGTTCAAAGCACTACATAAAAGAATTTGTATATAGTAGATATTAATTAATGATAGAATAAAATATGTGGCTTATTGGCATAATTCCTTTAAGATCTTGTTTATTTCAAGGCTTATGCTAACGGTTGAGCTTGCTCTCATTATATTTTACAAGTATTATGAAAGAAGATATAAATCTAGCACTTGAATGAATGAGATATATTCCGAAAAGAGGTATTAAAAGTCTTTGTATTCCATCCAATTTTCTGGTTCATGCAGAATAGTCTTAGTAGTTCATTTCGTTTGTAAGCCGGCATAAAAGAGCCATCAAGCTCTATAGCGCTGAGAGGGATCGAACACATCAAATGATTTTCGTCTCAGATGCATCGAAAAACGTTTCATTATACGGAGTTTTTTAAATCGATAGAATGTTTATTTAACCGTAAAGATATATACTGAATAAAAAAGGCAAAACTTCTGACAAGAGAATCCAGCCTCGTACATCAGACATTCTTGTAATCCTCTTAATTTGTCAGGTCCTCTGATCAATTCTATGATGCCGAAAGTTACATCTAAAAGTCCTTACTTGATGCAGATTCTTGGCACACCATTGCACTGAGTATAAAGCCAAGGCTTTTCTGCGTCGCTTTATGAGCTGTTTTTTGCCTGACAACATTTTCCTGCGCGACTCATTGTACGACTTGTATGAAATTGTAGGGAATCAAGATTGAGAAAGAAAACAATGCCAAAGAGCTATTTTCAGGCTTGTGCTAAAGAAAGCTATGTATATTTAAAAAAGGTCAAAAATATGTTTGAAAAGTCTAATTGTAGATGAATCCATTGTTGCATGGCCACTCGTAGTTGAAGAGTTTTTTTGATAATGAAACTGAGAGTTTTATGATTCGTGTTAAGGGGGTATGGGATTCGGGGCGCAGGACCAACCCAACGAAAGAAAAAAACAACCAACAAAACGAATGGTAACTGAGGAGAGAGACTTGCCAAAGTTATTTTTAAGATTTTAAAATTTTTAGAGATTAATAAAACTAAGTTGCATTTAATACAAACATCAGTAATTGTTTATTTGCGCATGCATTTAGGCTACATTCCATGCCAATATTGAGTCTGTGACTGAAGAATTACATGATATAAAAATGAGACATAAAAATTTTGTTTTAACTATGGGCATCCCCTCGTATACGGATAGTTGCAAATATGCAACTCAGCATTGCAAAAGGTTCAACACTGCTGCCACTGAGTACCTGGTCACTAATCAAGTATTTGTCGGAAATATATATTACCTCTATCTTATATCTCTAAGTATATTGCATACTACTAAAAAAACAAACTGAATTTACATATTATACAACTATACTATTTTTTTAATAATAAAGTTGTTGTAGTATCTAACTGAAAATAAAGTTATTTAGGAGAAGGTACCTTTGGCTGTGAACTCGAGGTTTCGGCCCATGGGTACTTAGTCTGCAAGTGAAGTAGTCAGAGTTGACAGGTCGAATTCACAGTCTCAAAGGTACTTTTCTCTTCCTCTTTAATTTTTTAATTATGGCGTCTAAAAGTTACACTACAGTCACATTTCATCATCCATATCTGTATCCTGAAATAATAAAGTGTTAGCACATATTTAGGCAGTTAACCGCCTAACTTGGAGTAATGTTCAGTGTCCATAAACGAAAAACAAAACAAATATAAGTTTATATAAATTGTGCTGATTTACTTTTCTCCTCATGGGGTGGGAGCAGTGCCTTTTGCAAGACAGTCTGTTTCGATCTTTGCGCCTTCTATTATATATGTGTTGCTTTGTAAACCTTTTTTGTGTCGCTATGTCTGTGAATTTGTGAACGCTCAGAACTACTCAGAAAACTTTAGGATTTATCGATTTGTTGGCTGTGTCTGAAACAAGGAAATAATAAGTAAATAATGTGCTGTTTAGCTTTTCTCCATTGGGGAGTATATGTTCATGCCTATAGCAAAGACTAGCTGTTTGCATCTTGTGAAACAGTTACTCTTTCAGTCTGCATGTCGGCCTGTCTAAAGAATGTCCACAGTGAAGGTTCAAACTGAGCAGAATGCATTCTAATCTTCTATATACATTGCACGCGAGTATTTCTTGAGTATATATATATATTATATGATAATCTACTAAAATGAAAACCTCAGCAAATCCGTGTGGTTCTATTATACTACAAGCTTTCAGGGTTCCTCTCTTCCTCTAGGAATGACTACTACTGTAGAAGTATAGTGCATCATCTAGAAGCAAACAAGAATAATGACGTAGGCAATTGATAGACCCTAGCATAGCACAACACTGCGTGAAATAGTTATGATGATGCTATTGGCTTTTGGCTTACGTTGCTTTCATTATTGATATCTTTTTAAAACGTAATCATGAGTTTGTGTAGTTAAGCTTATCTATGGATGTTCAAAATGATTTGAGGCTTATAACATTGGCTTATTCACATTCTCAGTGAATTATATTATATATTATAATATATATCAGAAATTAACTCCCAACAGCCTTGCTGAGCAAGTCGCAAGTGGTTTATTTGAGCGATCCACTCACTCATGGAAAGGTTGTCATTTCTGTATTTTTTTTTTTTTTCCCTAGACCATGCGGCGCTGGCTCTGGCAGGCTTCTTTGAAGTGCTGATTCTTCAAAGATTTCAACTGTTATCTTCAAAGTGCTTCTGGCGACTGTCCATCGATCTTATGCATTGTTTAAATACATTGTATTTGCGCATAAAATCTCGAAAACTTTTGAATTGAATCTCAAAAAAAAATAACTGCCAAACTTCCGTCCTACATGCTGTCTATAATGTAATGTAGGGCATCTCTGGCGGGGGCACGGCTGAATCCCATAGCTATTATAAGTGGATTATTTTGTTGCAGATATCAGTTTGGGTAGGGATTTATGTTGGCTTCCTATCTATTAATTTAAACATCAAAGCAAAACGCATAGGACTCAACAGAAGATATTGCTTTAATGGCAATTAAATTGTCTGTAGCATCATTATTTCGGCTTGTATATTAATACATGTACTATTTATGGATGTGAATAATTTCATGTCATTAGTGAGTAGCTTTCTTTAATTTACGTCGGGTATGGCCAAGTGGTTTTTTGACTGACCGCGTGCATGCTGAGGGGTGGCCGTCCACTTCGCTATGCAGCGCTACGGCCTATTAATAATAGCTTAATATGATTGAAACATTTATATAGTGCGTTTAGCTCCACTTGCAGCAGCTCAAAGCCTTTGAGCATAGCCAATAAAGCGACAAATCAGTAACATTATACACATAGACTCCTACAATGCAATTCAATTATATACATAAAATAATATAATTTAGAACATTTAACCCTGTTCATAAGCCATCTCAAATTTAAACAATATTAGCAATATATATAGAAAGAACAAATTGCAAGGGTAAATCAAAGTTGCTTGAGCTAGCGTTATTGCGCATCACACTACACACTAATAGAGAAGGCACACAGTCACGACACCATCGCTACGTGTACGCTACATACAAGCAGCACACGCGCGGCGGCGTAGAATCAATGGGGGGTCTTATTCTACTCACACACACACTACACATCAGCTTCACGCGTGCGGCTATATGCGACGATAGCAACGCGCAGCGCCCGATCGCGCATTTCAACCACCTCTAGCTTGCCGGGCTAGGCCACATATCGCATGTTCAGGTTCTGAACAGAAATTGTGATTTAGTTTAAAGATGTGAGCTGGTTAGTGGTGATGATCATCAAAGAGGTGTTTCTCTGAAGATCTTGAAAGACTGAACTGTGAGAATGGCTGAGACTACTGTGTGGTATAGCATTCGCTAGGAGCTGAAGGAGGGGCAGAGTGTGAAAATGAGGGATTACCGTCCAGAAGGATTTTGTTTAACGGCGGTTGAGGAGTAGCAAGGGGGCAGTTGTGAATCGGAAGAAGATCCTGCAAGCTGCTGGCTAGGGGTGTATAGTTTGTAATGATATTGACAAGTATATTAAAGGGCAGTTCCATTAGACAGTTAGTTGAAGGTGAGGTATGCATGCAATCTTGTATTGTAATGAGAGGCATGAATAGGAAGTCCAGTGAAGAGTGTCGGAGTAGTGGGGTAATGTGTACTTTCCTTTTAGTTTTGAAGATCAGTCTTGCTGCTGGGCATTTGAACTTTTATTAAGTTTTTGATTAGAGTTTGAGGCAGGCAATATAACAATAGAGCTTTGGATGTACGTAATGCTGGCCTGCTTCATTTGCATTTTATAGTGTCGGCTCTGTGTCGTTTACCGCTACACCATCACAGTGTCTTCTGTTTGCTTTGCCACCTAAAGTTAAGATTTTTATCCTCTCTGTGGGTTTGAAGCTTAATGGTTTTATAAGCGCAAGAGCGCGGCGAGTGCAATTGAGTATACGAATGGTTATCTCTGCTCTCTCTCTCTATGAGTATACATCATGTCTTAATATAAAATTGTTAGTGTGTGTGTGTGTGTGTGCGTGCGTGCGGCGCGGCAGCGTCAAGCGGCGTGCGTGTGTGTGTGTGCTTGGCGTGTGTGTTGTGTGTTTGTTTGTGTGCTTTTTTTTGAGGTGACTTTTTTTTGCATGGGCTGATAGTTTCTGAGTTGCTTTATTTCTGTTTCTGATGTGTATTTATTTGTGTGGAGTTGTTTATCGTTTGATTGTTGTTTGCTTGCTCTGCAGGGGGGGACAGATGGACGCTGATGAAAAAAGCCGATATTCTTGCTTCTTTAGTTATCCTCAAATAAAGCTAAGTCGAGTTTCATTGAGAGTCTCTCTCATCTCTCTCTCTACGTCTCTCTCTCTCACTGAGATCTGCTTTGAGTCTCTTAGAAAGTAGATGCGGCATTAGCAAACTTTAGAGTGCAGCCTTAATATATGCTCGGCCATCGAGATTTAATAGAATTTTCTCTGAAAATGAGGCCCCGCACTTGGGCATGGATTTGAACATATACTTTAGTGAAGACGTTTAAGAATGTCAAGCAAATGGAATACATAATCATTTTGCTTTAGCTATACTTTTGGGTTTTGATTTTGTTTTTAATATTTAATCACTTGAAGGCATACTTAGGCATGTATTCTCTGTTCTTGTCAATGGCTATTTGGAATTGACGATGTCTTAAGATAAACTAGTTTGAGTATATATGGTTCTGTTTGTGTTGTGTGCATTTATTTAGGTGAACAAGACTACTTATCAGTTGGCGTCAATGAACGTGAGATGGCGTAACGCACGTAGGAAGGAATCTCAGTAGTTGCACCCGGGGGTATGTGATGTCGCCATGAGGCATTAATGCTGCGTGCCGCGACTTGAATTTCACTGAGTTGATTTAGTAATTGAATAGAAGGTGTCAGTGTAAGTTATACTTTTTTTGTCTCGGGCTGAATCAGCGCGGCAATTAGTAGTGCTTAGTATAGAGACGAACACTTGTGTGAAAAACAATGCTCTCTGATTCATTGAAAACACTGTATATATCTCAACAAATTGGTATACATGATATAAGTATGCAGCTAAGGATGTTCACTTTTGTAAACAGAAGATATCTGTCACGTAACTTTTCTGACTACTATTTATTTTATTAGAACGAATTAATAATTAATTAGAACAATTTGATCTGCATTTAAGTATAGCAATACTTTGCTGCTGCATTTTATGTGCTAATAGTTATGCGGGATGTGCATTCACTCTGATAAACATCTGCTGAACGTCTCGCATATTGAAGCTCTAAGAGCCTAAAAGAGAAAAAGACAACTCTATCTACCAGCTGACAAGTCTCTACTAGGCTTACCTACTACCGCCACCATGCAGTCAGAAGACTATTCTGTTGTCTAGCTTTCTACATTGTTTTGCTTACTAAGGAAGTTTGAAGCGCTTGTAGAGGACCTCATCAGCTGCAACCTTACTTCATATGGTTGGGCGTCATAAGAAAGCAGAACCGTTGAACGTAGTGGGACCACTCTGTACCCCCTTTTCCTTCACTTCGCTGCCCACCCTAGCCAGTGGGCAGTTATACTCGGCAAAATCGGCGAAACTGCTCTTTCATCAACCGGCAACTGGCTACAATCCTGAGGGCCTACCCAAGAGACTTTCCTAGATTAGTTGCTCATAATTTGCGCAATACCAAAATATTGTTTATCATCTTACCAGCGTACTTGCAGCAAATGTTATGTGGCTAAGATGTACGTAGATCTTGCATGTCGTTTTAAATGATACACAGAGTATATAGATATTGTACGTAAGTGTCCGAGCGCGCGCCTTACTTTTGGTACTTTCTTATCTATCACGAGCCCGGCGGTCAAAAACGGCCCCGCCCCCCCCTAGCCTTTCTTTCTTCGGGCGCCACTTTATTGCGCATTCCCCAACCCCCCAACCTCGCACCATCACGGACGTCGATTTAGCATTAGTCTCTTTGAAGTCCCGTCTACTTTCCCATGCACTGAGAAATTTGGTTGGGGGTGACATCACATTCGGCTCCCTTTGAAGACAAGTCTGAGTCCTTTGTCTCTATCACAGGCTATGGATATGGATGTCAGTCATAGTGCTATAAGGCATGTACCGCCGCGTGATTGTTCGGTACTAGTTATGCATAAATTTCTAGGACATCATCTGTGACATGTGTCAATTGCTATACAAGCCCAATCAGCTAGGCTTTCATTGTTAAGTGAAAGGCTATGAATTGAGTTATGAGTAAAGAAGTTAGCTTACACATATCTTTGACACAGACGGGCTGAACGCTAGCTGGAGCTAACTTGCAGCTCACCTCTCTCCCAGCCAGTCTTTTGATAGCCTTGGCAACTAGTGAGTATTATTGGTATGGGCTGGTGATTGAGATTGTTTGTTTGATCTAAGTTTTTGATATTTTTTTTTAAATTTAATGATCAGAAATATGTGTTTGGTAAATAAAGAACCAAGAAGATCCTTATGTTCAATGATGAAATAAGAGTGGGATAGATGACGTTTTGACCTAACGTCGCTTCTTGTCTTTATTTTTATGTAGGAAACCTGTGGTTGATCTTTGCTCTTATGATTATCCATTCGCTTTCAGGTGTTGGGATTGGAGGAGTGATGTTGGCTTGATCTACATTTTATGTTTTAGGCTGATCTCAGTTTGTTAACTGAATTCAGATTCTGTGTTCTTAGTGTGGCTTATTGTACTACAGGAAGCCTTCTATGCCGTTTGGATTCACTAATTCGCGGGCTGCGCGACTGAGCCCCTTGTCTCTAGGCCATATTAGGACACTACGCATCCACCGTCTCCTGTGATCTTGCAGCAGGGCATCGTGCCGTACGATCATTCGCTTGACTCACAAGCAGCCAGGGCGCCCGGAACGCCGGCCAGACGACCCCACCCAGATCCGCGATGAGACCTATGCCTGATACCGTGGCTCGATTCCTCGCGAGCCGGAAACGGAACGGACTGGGAGCTGACTCTCACCTTTGACGAGAAAGCCTGCTGAGGCCGCCCGCACTCGCTGATGGCACTATGCGGAGGAATACTTGAGCGAGCAGCTAATTGCAGCTCCGCGGACGCGGCGCCAATCATTTTGAACTCTTCACCTGGCACTGAAGACATACTAAGTTCCATATCTGCGCTTGGGGTCTAACCTTCTATAAAGACAAAGTCTTGTATCCTTTCGATTTTCATTGTCATTGTTTGGGATTCATATTTTGTTTGGCGCCATTGATGCTGCTTTGTTATTGATAGTTGGCATAATCTTGTGCAGATTTGTGAGTAATAAAATAGCAAGTGTACAAATATCTGATTAAGTGTGGTCAGACTGATGAGAGGTGGGAGTCTTGTAATTTCATGTAAACCTTACTTGCTCATCCTGTCTGCCATTAAGAGGCAAATCAACACTTGTAATTTTTTCTTACTGATGCATGACGAAGCCAGACCGGCACAATTATAGTAATTTTATTAGTATGAAAAGAGGGCCGGTAAAGTTGCTCATTCTCCGCATGACCCCGGGAGTAATGTGGGCTAAAGTGCAAATTTTTCTTAGCTTGAAAAATTTAAGCAACACAAAAAGTCCTCCTCTAGAGGCTTAGTCTTTTAACCGCATTACTCGTCACAAGGCGTAGGTGAGAGGTGGCGTGAGGGCTAGTTTGACTGAAGTGTGTTACTCGAGGCTCTTAGGCTTACCGCGCTTTACTGCCACAACGTTATTATGTAGGCTGAGGTGATGACATCACTGATGAATGCCATCGTATGAAGAGAATAACCTGGTTATGCTGGCTTTTCTGTGAACCAGTCAAGAGAGTTGACTCCCTAGATCATGTGGCCAGATGGATCTATGAGTTGTTGTTTATGCAGTGATTTCAATGACTTTGGGTGTTTTCTCTTGGCACTCAGGTTTAAGGATTAAGTCTGAATATTTTGTAATCAATAATGTCATTTATGTCATAGTTTCAGGACTAATAATGATGTACATGATCGAATGGCATTTGAATATCTTTGTTGGTAATCGGTTTTGAGTAAACATTTTAATTAGACATTCAACATATGTCGATCATCTTTTTGCCCTATAAATGATATTGACGAATTAAGGCTCTTGCTACTATGCGCCATGGACGTTGCAATTACATATTGCAGCTACGGAGGAGGGCGGCCACACGTTGTCTATTTTTAGGAGCTTATGATTGAGTGCATGGACTAGCTAATTTAACATATTTGAGTGTATAAGGCACTATGATCACTTTTCTCTTGTTTGTTCTCTTTAAAAATTACTTGGGGCAGTTAGAAGGTTACGAAGCAACGATAGAAAATAGTACTTAGTGCTAGAGAGAGTTATAGAGAGTGTTTGTGTTATTTGTTTCTATTGGTTTAAGAGGAATTGAAATTGAAAATGATTTGCATATGAGTGTGTAAGCTTAAACTATTGGCAAAATGAGCTAAACATAATCATATTTAGGGGAGCTCTTATATTATGGTTGGCTCAAATCTTTCAAAGAATATAATCATTCTATAATCTCAGCTCTCGTCGTCTGTGTGGCATGTTGCGTTTACACGTGTGGCGTGTGTTGTGTGAGTGAGATGGAGAAGCGCTATGCCGATAGTTCGCGGACAACTCATAGGGCCGATAGACTCCAGAAGTCGGGCTTGATCCATTATCTATCGAGAAAGCAGTGGTAATATATATTTTGAACTTCATTAAGTATTTCCGCTGAAAACTTGCTGCCCAAATAGTGGGTGGTGGGGGGGGGGGGGGGGGGGGGCAAGGCCTGACTGCATCTTGATAATGGAACGCATTACCCAAGAATGTTACACATGATGCAATATTGTACGATAGTGCAACTCAAGCCAGAGGGGTCGAAGGGAGGAAGAGGGGATAAGAACCAGACTAATAGCTGAGTATAAGATTAGGCTGCTCAATCTGTTGCGCTAAATCACAAGCAGAAGATTTAGAAAAAAGGGGCACTACGATAATTCTGATACAATAGGAATGATTAATGCACATTTTAATTGTACCATGGCCTCTAGTGTTAACCCTCCAACAGGATTACTTTATCCATATATTAATCTATTCAAGTCTTTTCATAATGGGGTAGGGGGGGGGGGAGGTGGGAGTAATGCTTAAATACTTGTGAAAGGATATGATTCCCAGTGGAATAACATAATCTCTGACTGGTAGAGAATCAGAAAGAAAATCGGTACAGCTTTTTCTGTCAATAATGTCTGTGTCAGTTATGAAGCACGTAATATTTACAAGGACAGTGCATTTTCATGCTATGTGGCACCTACAAAAATAGGGACTTGGCAGTGCACTCTACATACAGCAAGAAAGTATGCTCTACAGTGAGTAGAGCCTAAATGTGTGCATTCGTTGTCATTGGTTGCTGTGTATGGTTATTTTAACAGTCTCCATAATAATAAAATTGTGAACTTAATTCATGTATACAGTGGACCTCCGTTATAGACTCCGGCATTTTTAGACTCCCTCCCATGAGACTCTACTTCTGCTTTAGACATTGGCTCGTTCTTTTAAGTATTAAAATTAGGGCAAGATCACTCTCCCTTATATACCTGCATTTTGGTGATTTTTGAGGTTTCTTATAGGGAGGGTTCTACTGGTACTATAGTATTTTTTTCTAGGCAATGTGTATTTTTTCTAGCAATGTCTAATCTTTCACTGAATGACATGTAAGCAATCTTTGTTAAGCTGGCCTATTTTCAAATTCATAGATTGTCTACTCCGCACGTTCTTTCTCACTCATAGAGTCCTAACTATACTCATTCTGCTCGTGCTATCTTATCCAGACTGAGCTACTGCAGACTCTCTGTTGGCTTGGGCTGGTCCTACTATTCTGATATAATAAAACTGCAGCAACGATTATTTTCAATTTTTTTTATTATTTATTTTTCTATATAATAGACAGACTACATTACTCGCCACTATTTAACTCTTCATTGGGGCTTCCCATTTTTTAGTTTATTTCTGGGCTACAGGGGCGATTCATATAAAGTTGCATGTCTCGCGCATTAATTGTATAGCCGGCACGCTCACCAGTATCTTAGCAGACATCCCTACAGTGCTTACTTAGCTCCTCGCCATGCTTAAATAAGTAGCTCAGATGCTTCTGATTTCGCCTCCTGCTTCTATCGGCGTGCTGTGTCAAAACCAAAACTCTTTGGGTGAATTCCTCCTTTAATGCCTCTGCTCGCATCAGTCTAGGAATAACCTGCGCCACAGTGTTGGTCCACTCTACCTCTCTTCAGTGGAGCATTTGCAACAATCTTCCTAAAAACTATACCTGCTTTGAACCTCCTATTCATGAACAGCTAGCATCTGATTACATTGATTTGGATCATGTGTGTGTGTGTGATGGTCATCAGGGGGGGGCTATGTTGACCTGTGCGTGTGGTAATGGGGAGACGTGTGGTGTATTTTATATGTGTGTGGCCTGTGCGTGTGAGTGGGTGTGTTATGTGTGTGCGTGCGTGGCGGGCGTGTTTAGTGCGTGCGTGTGAGGGGGGGTGGTGGGATATGGAGGGGGGTGGCATTATTGTTTTTATGTGTGTGTGTTTGTGTGTGTTGGTGTGTTTGTGTGTTGTTGTGTTTGGGTTCATTGGAAATTCAATGTATTTTAGTCGCTTTACGACCTATAATGGGTTGGCTGTGTTTTTGGCTTATACATAGTACATTTAGTATTTGATATCTGTGTATTTTGTTCTTTATATAATGCATTTTTGTGTTTCTCCTCTAGTTGCATATTATGTGTGTGTTACATGTATGTTTGGTGTTAGTCTAGCATGATATTATGTGTGCACCCAGTATGCCTCAAAAGAGCGTTCAAAAACTAATTTCTAGTTCTGCATTACTAGGTGGGGAAAAAGTCGATAGTTTATTTCTATGTCAGCTAACAAAAAAAAAATTATTATTTTTAAGAACATTTTACTCAAAAAAACTTTTTTTTAAATTAATTTTAAAATAATTAAAAAAAAATTTATAAAACCAAAAAAAAAAAAGAAAAAGAAAAAAAAAAAATGAAAATATTTAAGATTATATCAGTCTAATGTACACTAATGTCGAGCAAGTACTAATCCGAATTATTTATTATTTACTTACCTCGGTCCAACTTCGCTGTGGGCTAGTCCAAACAAAACTGGTCTCTTCTTTCAACAAAAAATCTTTAGATTCCGGCGCTTAATGAGTTGGGCACAAGCAAGATATTAATTAAAAAAAAAAAAAAAAAAAAAAAAAAAGGTATAGGTTAAGTATAAACGGCGTTTGATTCAAACTACGTAGAGTTCAACAAAACGTATTTTTCCTGGAGCGATTGAAATGAATTGATCTACTATATCATAGGCTGTACTCAAACAATTGCTACATATTTATTAGCTGGAAAACTAAAGCGTAACGCTTAGTTCCGCATAGTAAACATAAGGGAAAAAGAGCAATACTCTCTGTGACCGTGGAGATTAGTGCCCGCCGCTTAACCACTTCGGTCACGTATTTCGCGCTTCTCTTCTCGCCCATCATTCTTATTAATTTACATCGTGCACTGATAATGCTTTCATGGGCTGATGAAGATAACCTAATTTGTCCGCACACCACTTCACTTTACCCAGTGCTTTTGTGGGTTTGTTCAGTAATTATTTTCCTTTGAGCACTAGCTTCTGCCTATTGTCGACTTAAGTGCTTAGTCTTTGTGTCATTTTCTTCTTCTTTTAGAAGTTTTGATTTTTTGAATTGACTATGTTCATTTTGGCACTTGCCGTTCTCAATAGGCGGTCCTGTTGCGCTATCTGCATATTGGTGGGGGATGCATTTTTGTAGAATTTAATTCCGATAGCTTCGTTTTTTTCTGTTGGTTTTGCTCAAGTAGGCAACTGCTTTTTTATGCTTTTTAGCGAAGATTTTTGCTAAAATGTTTGGTGTCGCGTCATGTCAGTTATTTAGAGGATCACCGGCCTTCAGTAGATACTGTCTCATTTTTCGGATTCTCAAAGCCCCGATTCTTCGGTAGCCTTGTTGGCGCGGCGCATTACCGCGTTTTGTTTTGCCTTCAGGGCTTGACCTCCTCTAGGCTAAGTGGCGGCAAAAATTGTCAGTCTATGAGAAGTCTTCCAAGTCGTCTCCGAATAAGCTTCTAGTAAGTCTTCATGCTTATGCATGAATAAGGCTGCATAAGATGTTCAATAATTGTCTTCGAAAGACTTCTTGCACTTGCATGAAACTGCAATGAGACTCCCCTTTATTCATGAGATGAAACATCTTTCATGAAGTAAACATGAATATGATCGTTCAAGAGTTTCTGACAGTCGCAGTTTCATGAACAATGTGTATCTTTATGATAAGTCTCATTTGTTTCTTTGCAAAAGGCAGAGAGTTTTTGGTGAATTGTACTTCATGAATTTCTGAAGATCTTCTTGGGCATAAATCATAGAACATTCATAAAAGCTTTTCGACTTAGGGGACGCTCTTGCAGCTGAGTGGCCAAAGTCTACCAAGCTTAAAAAATAAATATCTCGCAACAATATCTGACTAGAGCGAATGATTTCACTATCTCTTCTGTAAGATAAAAGATCTATTTGAGGCCGAGTACCAGATTTTGCACAAATCACTCTATGGAAAAATGTCTTGATGGCACTAACTTGTTTCATTTGTTTTTGAGCGTTTTTAAAACCTCACGTTACGCGCATAAAATTTAAAAATGGCGTCGCGAAGTCTTTGGCTTCACTGTAGGTCGTCTCTAGTGGTAGACCCTGCCGAGTTTAATTCCTAATGTCGACGTTTTTGAAGTTACACTTTACAAGCAAATAGCCAAAACATGTGTATTTTGAAAATGTTTCCTAACTTTTTGTGGGCAGCTTATAAAATTAAAAAAATTTAAATGTTTAAAATGTCATCTTACCAAGCTTCCCTTTCACTTCTTGCTCAAGTATACTCAATCTTCTGTTCATCTTCTCCATCTGGTCTCTCAGGGACACACAAGGGATGTTCTCTCCATTACCAACCACCACTTCTCCAAAGTAGGCCCCGACAATGTCCTCATCCACAGCGGTTGAATCCCCATTTAGACGCAGAAATTTCTTGTGCTCCTCTCTCTCAGATTCATCTTTGTGCCCTTCAAATTCCTCTTCCTCCACGAGTGTTGCTTGCAGCTCGTTTTTAAGCAACAGAACCTCTGCATTATCCTTTGCCGCACCAGCTCGGGACACCAGCCCACACAGAGAGTTAATAATTTCATGGGCAGATGCTTCTTCAACCTTCAGTAGGCACTGAGCACGCTCAGCTTGAGATGAAAGAGTTTCCAGAAGTTGGTCACGAACCCGGTCTTCCCACAGAAGGATCTCTGCATGGCATGTTCTGACCTTGGATTCTGCTTCTTGCCGCTGGCGGTCCAGTTCTTTGTTGTCTCTAGACAGTCGTGTCAGTCGTCTCTGCATGACCTGAATCTGCGACAACACCAAAAAACTGTCATTGTCAATTATCTCGTTGGGTGTGTCTTTGAACAACTTGGTGGCTAGGTCTTCAAGAAAGGAAACAAGATAGCAAGAATTTATATGCATGAATACTTTCAGGACAGTTATAGATAGAAAAAACAAAATGTAACAAGTGAAGTAGAAAACTAGAATAAATAGTGTTAAACTTAATGAATAATGATGCTGAGTCAGTACACATGCTAGGCCCAAAGAGATGCATGCATGACTGTGTGACTGAAACTAGTGACATGCTCTGGAAGCAGCCTGCTGCCAGGTACAAGACTTAAAACAACATGTCAATTGCATCCAACAAAATTGTCTAGCATTGAATACAAAATAAATAACTTTTCACAAGTCACACACAATTGTGAACCGACCTGCCCTTTAGCTGTGCCAACCATCTTCCCAAGTTCTTCCTTCACTCTCTGTGCTGCGACGGCCATGTCTTCCGTGTCATGGGGTTGATGGGATGTCAGCTTGCACATCACACAGACGGCGACGTCACAATCACGGCAGAACAGGCACAGCTCCTGATATTGGTGAACCTGGCACTTTTTCTGTTCTGCTTTCTGTCCAGATGACGGCGTCTTCTCCTGGAGGTTTAAGGGCTTCATCTGGTGTTCATTCTTGTCCACGATCTTGTCATGCAGACGTCGGCAAGTTCTGCACATGCGCTGCTGGCATTTGCTGCAGCTAAACTCTGCCTCCTTTCTCCCTCCTTCCTCCTCTTCTTCGTCACACATTTCACACAACACTGGCTGTAACGGTTCTTCTGGCTCCGTGGTAATGTAAAAATTGGTCTGAAAACCCCCCAAAACCCACAGATAAGTAAAATGGAAATGTTTGATGTTACATGAAATCAGTAAAATATACATTACATATCAACATTTAAGATAAATTAGATCACAATACAACACAGAGCATAATTATATTTAAACTATTAAAACATCTTCAAGGTGTTTTCAGAACTCTCGAAACAATGATGGTAGATTTTGTAAATGAAGAACTTCTACTTCTAGAAGAAATGTATTTAATCTTAACTAGCGCAACTCCGAGTACCAGTAACGCCTAGTAACGGTAACGCCTAGTAACGGTAACGCCAAGTACTGGTAACACTGAGTACAGCAAATTTGAAGCGATTCGGTTAAGAAACGGTGGAGTCGTATAGTGCGCGCGTTTCTGAACCGACTCGCTTCCGGTTTGGCACACGGATAGTCACCGTTCCCGGTCATCTTCCTTCCAAATTTGAAGGCAATCGGTCCAGAAATACGGGCGCCCGAGAGGCCGGCGGATACGCGTTTCGCGCATTTGCCAAACCGCGCAAATGACACGGCCGCCTCGGTTGCCGTTGCCATCGCCCCGTTAGGGCTCACAGCAAATTTGAAGCGATTCTGTCGAAAAAAACGGCGGAGTTATAAAATTAGGCCCTTTTTGTGTTTCAGACACACACACACACACACGGACGGACAGTTGGCTTTTTACTATATGATTCTAAAAGAAGCAGTGAAGCACATGCACATGACCACACATACAGGCATCAGCATAAGCACGCACAAACACCATTATTTCTCTTTCTCTGTCTGAATGTTATACATGTAGTACTACCTCCGAGCTTCAGATTATCAGGGGACCCAAGTCAATGACCTGCACATACCCCTCATTCTGTGCAGCCAGGAGTCATATGGCCCACAAAGTCTGAAAATGATCTGATACTCTGACACATTCAGTGTTCTCCTTTACTCAAATTTATATGTATGGAAATGATGTACCTGTAGATACCTGATTTTTACCCATAGATTTTTCACTCAATGCATCATTATGACCCCAGTTGTTTTTTTGGCCGTCCACCGATAATGTTCACATGAAAAGATCACTAGTCACCAAGTCACTGAGAGCTGAAGTGAAAAATACCTCAGCCTAGACTGGCATTGATCACAGAACGAACCCTGACAAGGCTAATGCTCAACTCAGCTTTTCAGACAGTGTGCGCCCGCCACTTACTGAAGTGATCACCATGACTGTGTGACCATGTGTAACAGCCACATGCACACATCACAGGCAAGCTAATAGCGGGGGCGTTCAATCAAGTCGCCAACTCGCCATAGGCGACCTAGATTTCCTCTTGACTACCTCATCTTGCAGGGTCAGTCGTCGGACGGACTAACCCAAAATCTTGTGTGATCGGCAGTTAAACTAGATCCAGATCTATTACTTTGAGTCTTACTTGCGGATTCCCAGAAAAACGTCAAGCAATTTGCTGCATGTGACGTCGTCTGCACAGATAATCCATCTGTCTCTTTCCTCCTCCTCCCTCCCTCTTACCCTTGCGTTGCACATGTGCTAGATTTGTGATGACACTTCCTAAATTGCCAAAACTGTGGATTGGAACCATTTTTGAAGTTCTGGAGTGGTTGACATTTCTTCCGGTGTTGAATAAAATATTTTACCCATGAAATAAATACTCTTTTCCTCATTCAAATTGTTTGCTGTTTGGGAAAGATTCGCCCCTAAAATACATTCAGAGGCGTCTTGTGGCATGCAGGAAGAACAGAAGATTCATCATTAAATACTGAGATGTCAGGGATATTTTTCTAATATTTATTATTATTTATTTTTGTTTGCAAGGATGGTTGTTTATATCGTCCGCCATTTTGAAAAATATGAAACTAAGTGACATGGCTTTGTATATCGATTTATCGGCAAAAATGTAGATTTACACCCTCCCGCTCTATTTCTTGGTTCTTTCCGTGTAGATTGAGTACTTAAATATCAATATCTTAAATAATAAATGACTTATTTATCACAAGAAAGAAGAATGGCTCTAGTGCACTTTTGAAGGGTACTTATTTCATGGTAGGCACTTATTTCTCATGGCACATCGCGATAGCAACGTATGGATGCGTGCAGGGCGTCAGCTACGGTGCAATTCACGGACAAAACAGCCCAATCCCGGAGATGGGTAAGAGATTGGGTTTAGTTAGAGTTGTAAGTGAAGAATAACCCTAAACCAAGGGAAAACAAACAAAGAAGGCACCCCATCTGAAAGAACAAAGAAAAAGCTAGGTATGTTGGAAAGAGCTATAAAAAAACACACCTATGGAATGAATTTCCAGTGCACCTAAAATGTGGACCCAATACTAATACATTCAAAAATCGTCTAAATAATCATCCAAATTGTATAAATATATTAAGAAGCATTGATTAAAATTGCATGATACACCTTGATCAATATCCAAGCTTGATGATACGATGGGACTGCCAAAAAGTTTGACGGCTTATTTAATCCCTACCCCTGCTACTACTACTACTACTACTACTACTGGAAACAATCAAGATGGCGGCTTACAGTTTTGGTGCAGTTAGTGAAAGAGGATGCTTCCCAAATGCACAGAACAAACTGTGCGAGTTATTTTAGGCTTTTTTGTTCTTGTTCTAACTCTACCCCAATCCTGCTTCAGACCCCATCCCTATTCTGGCTGTTTACTAATTGTCCGTCACCGAAGGTGATCGGACTTTGCGATGGGCTGGTTTGTCTGTTGTTGTTGTTTTTTTTTTTTTTTTTTTTTTTTTTCTTTTTTCCTTTCTGTCTGTCCCAAGGATATCTCCCGAACCGCTTGACCGAATCGCGTCAAATTTTGTGTGAAGATGTGTGCCTCCTTAATAGGAAGAGATCCGCGCAAACCATTTTGCCGTCGTGACCTTGACCTTGATGTACGACCTTGAAAACCGAAAAATCTATTTTTAGCCATATCTCAGGCACCTATCGACATAGGATGTTGAAACTTGGTATGAAGGTGGTTTGGCTTATGCCCGTTCTGATGATGGCATACCGATCAAGGTCAAGGTCAAGGTCAAAAAGATCAATGGAGCCTGAAAATCGGAGGGTCATTTTTTTCTCCTTCTGATCTGTCCCAAGGATATCTCCCGAACCGCTTGACCGAATCGCGTCAAATTTTGTCTGCTGGTGTGTCACCATGAGAGGAAGGCATCCGCGCAAACCATTTTGCCGTCATGACCTTGACCTTGGCGTACGACCTTGAAAACCGAAAATCTTTAAGGGGCCATTACTCCCACACCGTTGGTGTTAGAGTCTTCCAATTTGGCATGTAGGTACTTTGGCATATGCCCGTTCTGATGGTGGCATACCGATCAAGGTCAAGGTCACGGTCCGGGAGATCGTAGGCCTTGGAAGTGGTAGGGGTCTACAAATTGTGTTTTAAGCCATATTTTCCACATTTGTTCTTGACAGAAGCGCTTCATATTGTGTGTGGTACTGTATACCCTAGAGTAGAAAACACCCGAGCATAAATTATCGCCATGCTGACCTTGATCTTGACGTGTGACCTTGAAAACCGAAATTTCCTTCTTTGCGCTATATATTTATTGTCCAAGCTGTATCTCGTGAACTACAAGACATAAGCTCTTCAAATGTTGTGTCAGGATATGAATGAATGAAAATTTGTTTAACGTCCTCCACAGAGAGAGACAGACAGACAGACAGACCGACAAACAGACAGACAAAGACACACACAAAGAAAGACAGACAGACAGAGAAACATAGACAGAGAGCAAAGAGGACAACTGCTGTTCCAGTTGGATGAATGAAATTTTGTTTAACGTCCTCCGCCCCGGAGCAGGCACAGAGGCAGACAGAGAGAGAGAGAGAGAGAGAGAGAGAGAGAGAGAGAGAGAGAGAGAGAGAGAGAGAGAGAGAGAGAGAGAGACAGATAGACAGACAGAGAGACAGATAGACAGACAGAGAGAGAGACAGAGAGAGACAGAGACATACAGAGACAGAGAGACACCATAGAGAGAGATAGACAAAGAGAGAGAGAGAGAGGAGAGAGAGAGAGAGAGAGAGAGAGAGAGAGACAGCGAGACATAGGCCCTACAGACAAAGACAGAGAGAGAAAGGGGGGGGGGGACAGAGACAGAGAAGGCGAGAGAGAGAGACACAGACAGACAAACATACACTGAGAGCGCCACCCAGAGGAAAGCGGCGACAGAAGATCAAAGCAACCGTAAGACCACTCGGCCAGACGTCGAGTTACGGCACGCGGAAGGGGAACGTCGCCCGTTTTACCCCAACTATATCGCTCTCCCGATTCTCTTCGAACTCTCTCTCTCTCTCTCTCTCTCTCTCTCTCTCTCTCTCTCTCTCTCTCTCTCTCTCTCTTGTATTAATCTTTGTACGTAAAAAAACAACAACTCTTTTTATTAACATCCTTGGGACAGACAGAAAAGAACAACAAACAAACAAACAAGGGCGTCACCGAGCGGCAGACATGTCCGTCACCAGCAATGCCACGCACTTGCGACACCCCGTAGCATAATTGTCCGTCACCGTAGGTGATCGGACTTTGCAGTCGTCTGGTTTGTATTTTTGTTTTTGTCCGTCACCATAGGTGATCGGACTTTGTGGTCGTCTGGTTTGTATGTTTGTCCGTCACCATAGGTGATCGGACTTTGCATGGGCTGGTTTGTATTTTTTTGTTTTTTTGTTTGTTTGTTTGTTTGTTTTTTTTCTGTCTGTCCCAAGGATATCTCCCGAACCGCTTGACCGAATCGCTTCAAATTTTGTCTGCTGTTGTGTCACCATGAGATGAAGGCATCCGCGCAAAATGTTTCGCCGTCGTGACCTTGACGTACGACTTTGTTGTATATTCACTGACCAATTGACGAACCGCGACATGGCTGATGCCCTGCACGCATCAATACGTGCAACAAGTAGGCTACATTTTCTTGCCATGTTCCAAAAAATCGCGGAGATTTCTGGATTTTTAAGGTTTTCGTTCCTGAAAGTCGAAATAGGGGTAGGCATCTGTGGAATTGTGAGGACTAGGGTGAAAGTCCTGAAATCTAATCTTTGGTATAATCAAAACTAAGACTTGGTAGAATTTTATCTGATTATCAGTGAATGGTAAGAATGTCACACTAACTTGAAATTTGTAAGCATTGTGAGGACTAGAGTGCAAGTCCTCAAATCTTACTCCAAATCTTACATCTGGTCGTCACACAAATGTGAAATTTACAAGAATTGTGAGGACTATGGTGAAAGTCCTGAAATCTAATCTTTGGTATCAAAGTGAATACTTGTTTTGTCCCTACTTACTACTACTACTATTACTACTTTATCTGAATGGTAAGAATGTCACACTCACTTGAAAGGGAGAACAATTTTAATGTTTCAGGCCTCCAGCATATAACATAGGAGGTGCGGTGCACACATAAAAAAAGAAATGACAACAAGTGTATAATAATTAATATACTAACAGCATTAATCATGAATATGGCTAGTTGCTAAAATCATATCTGAGACTGTCATACTGTCTTCATCATAGTACCACACACCATGACAGAGACAAGAGTTCTTCTCTTTTCATCAGTGCATAGTAGATGTACATAGCAATATCTCTAGTAATATGTATGTTATCATTCGCAAGTAGTTGTTTTAGTTCGATAGAAAAAACATTTGAAAACTGTCTGTGCTTCAATATGTATTTTTTCTGTGAGGAGTATTAACATCGCATTTCAATAAAAAGTGCAGTTTGTTCTGAATTTGGTTACAGAATGGGCATATTTAAACATTTTCTTTGTATTTGATGACGTTTAGGTCATTTACGCCAAGACAAAATCTTGTAAAATGTATTCTAAACTTGTTAAGTAGGCTAAATAGGATTCTGGTTGTAAGAGAGACTTAAATGAATAGTAAGTACTGAAGCGATCACTTGAATTAAGCTTACTAACCCAATCCTGCTGATAACAATCAACCATCCTTTGTCTGAAGATCTTAAAGATTTTAAAGAAAAAAAATTAAACTTAACATTACCAACCCCGCCCGCTAACCAGACATCAGAGAATCCATATCTATCAAGACAGCATTTTATATCATAAGCCCAGTTATTTTGTATTGTAAAAAAAACCTCTACCCTCTGTGATGTTCATAAAGCTATTTGTCAAGGAGAGATAGGCTTGTCTTGGGGATTCTGTTCAGTTCCATCTGCTGTAAGGAGAACCAGTAACTAAGTGTTCTTAGTGTACTGTCTATATAAAGACTATAACGACCTGTCTTGTCATAAACCATTGTATTTGGTGTTTTATGACTAACATTTAACAGTTTTTTACAGGCAAACAGTTGAATAGCTTTGATAGTTTTATAAAAAAAAATTTTTATATATTGTGTACTACCCCATACCTCGACCGTGTACAATAACATTGGCTTCACCATAGTGTCAAATAGCTTTAAGACAGTTATGGATGTCCATGTTACCTAAGCTCCCAAGGCTCCACATTGTCTTCATGATTTATATTGTTTTCTTCTTTTTTTTCTCGCCTTAGGCAGCCAACTTCATCACTTTGAAGATTCTGCTGCACTTTAGGTGGTAGTACGAAAAAAGAAAGAAAATTAGTTCAGCAAAAATAGGGTAGAAAGTGAAGTGATGACATATTATGGGGAAAAGATAGAGCCCAAAATAGTCAGGAATAATTTAAGTATTTGAAATACTCCGTTTGCTACATATTTATTATGTAGTTCTAAGGATAATAATTTGATGAGATAGATTTTATAACTTTAAGGAAAAGGAAATCAAAATATTGGGGGGGGGGGGGGGGGGGGGGTGGGGGACGTGAGACGTGTGAGGGAAAGACAAGTTTGAGCTATGTTGCAGACAGGGGACAGAGAACACACACACGCATATGCGCACACACATACACACACAAACAGAGAGAGAGAGAGACAGAGACAGATAGACACAGAGAGAGAGAAACACGTAAGTGTGTTTGCACAGACATCGCCCAAGGAATAGGCGGGAGGTGCCCGTTAAGTCCCAGGCCCAGCTAAGTCCCAGGCCCCCTAAGAGGTTACAATTGTTTATGCCCACAAGTCTATGTTCATCACTTCATGTGTCGATGTGGTATGACTGTTCTGGTCATTTTGGTACCTTGTAGATGACCTGTGGTCAGTGACAATGACCAGTGGTCACTTTGACTTAAATTAAATCAAATGTTTATTCTTAACAGCTTATTTCCTGTCACCAGATGATTATTTTATGCAATTGTATAATGCAGATGACCAGTGGTCACTGCTACTGACCAGTCATGGCAATAGTCTGACATTGGCAGCTTTTGTTTTAAACATTCCGTCCAAAGTGGCATGCACCCAATACAAAAATAGTCTGACAGCGGAAAGAGAGAGAGAGAGAGAGAGAGAGAGAGAGAGAGAGAGAGAGAGGAGAGAGAGAGAGAGAGAGAGAGAGAGAGAGAGAGAGAGAGCAGTCCAGAGAGACAGACAGACAACTAAAAAAGTAAAATACAATTTATATACACAAAATAATACATACTTTTTTCTTCTTTTCTGCTTAAGAGAATTCTTTTGCACAACAATAGCATTTATTTCAATGATTGTGCTAAGCGAACTAGAAACGCACAGTAAATCAAAACAGTGCTAGGCATTACTTTGAATAAATCATGTTATTTCTTTTTATCTATTTAATTTTCTTTGAAACTTTTTTATAGATTGCAAAGTAGGCTGCTCAGATTTCAATGCAACACATTAAAGCAATTAGTTTTAACCAGTGGAAAACACTTCTTCTGAAATTATGACGTAAAATTACATAAAATTGCATACAATGGTGATTTGATTTGCTCGTAGCACCACAAGATTATTTTGATTAAAGCTTCTTTAACTTTTGGAATTGCGATTAATGCTTTAGTGAGGTGATGCGCCTTGTCTTGTACTATTTATATGCAAAAAATCTGAATGTGTCAAAAGTGTGTGTGTGTGTGTGTGTGTGTGTGTGTGTGTGTGTGTGTTAGAGAGAGAGAGAGAGAGAGTTATTTACAAATCTCATCCAAATGTCAGACACCCAAATGCTATGAAGGGGATCACGAGCCATACCACATTAATACTTGTGATTCATGTGACTAAAATTGTGTGTATTTGATTCTGTGAAGTAATAGCAGAGAGGCAACTGCTTTTCTGCAGACATGGACTGAAACTTGCCCCCTTCTCCCTTCTCCCCCACCCACCCACCCCCAAAACAAAATCCAAAGAGGGCTCCAACATAATTTGTGTAGAGATTTGGATTGCTAAAAAAGTCAACCAGAGAGCACTGATACTGTGCAAACCAGTGGCAAGGGCACCAAATTGTACTTTGCTCATTCCGCATTCTGCCCAATGTACTTCTCAAACCCCATACCTCTCCAGAAACACCCCCTCCCCCTCCCCAGAAAACACCTTCTCCCCATCTTACCTCCACCCTCCTCTTTGACACCCCCACATAAAAGTTTACATGATTTTGTCAGGTGGATCACAAGATACAGCCTGGACAGACAGAAAGAAATTTCAAGGTCAAGGCCATGAATGCTAATAATAGTCCACACCGCTCATGATATGGCTAAAAGTAAAACACAAAATTTACATCTCCAAGTCCTACTTCCTTGACCTTGGCCTTGATCAGTATCCAATATTCAGACTTACCATAAGGTAATGCACCTACATACAAAGTTTGAATATCGTAAGTCCAACAATGTGAAAGATATTACCAAAAAATAAACTTCAAGGTCAAGGTCAGCACTGTTATAATTTTTTAATAGGATAATTTCCTTCATAGTGATACATCACCACATAAAATTTTAAGTAATTCTGTTCTCTGGTTCATGAGATACAGCTGTTGTATGAAGGTCAGCACTTATAATTTTTTAATAGGATAATTTCCTTCATAGTGATAGTCATCACCACATAAAATTTAAAGTAATTTTGCTCTCTGGTTCATGAGATACAGCTGTTGTATGAAATTTATATAGTACAAAGAAGATAATTTTGGGTTTCAAGGGCAAGGTCAGCAAAGTCATCTGTATCGAAAGGAACTTTTATTATGTCTATCCCTCTATTTTGTGACATGTTTATGTAACAAAACACAAACCCAGTACCCTGCATGTATTAAGTACTTCAGAGGGTCATTTCTCAGAGCACTGATTTATAAATAGAAACATGGGATAAAAATAGACCTATGGGTAGGGTCTCACCGATTGTGGTAAACTTTTGGCATATGATAATATGGCCTTTATACTATTCGAAAAAAGACAAATTGTTCATAAAGCTGGGAGTTCACGCTGGGCCTATATTTAGTGGAGTTTTGCTTCCAAAGGACTATTATCTCAATGTCCAGCAAGACGAGCAATAAAAAAAATATATAATTTTTTTTTAAAGTGTTACTTTGTTCTCTCTCTCTCTCTCTCTCTCTCTCTCTCTCTCTCTCTGTGTGTTGGAATTTTCTTTTTAGTGTTTTTTGGAGTCTATTACACTAAAGAGACAAAAGAAGGGAGTTTCATGTTTTAATCTCAGTTCAAGACCTTTCATTGCATGAGGTCTGAGTGGGAACTGAACAAGAAGTGAACAACATAGAAAATAGTGTGTGTGTGTGTGTGTGTGTGTGTGTGAGTGTGTGAGTGTGAGTGTGTGTGTGTGTGTGTGTGTGCGTGTGCATGTGTGTGTACGTGTGCGTGCATCACTGTGTATGTGTGTGTGTGAGTGAGTGAGTGTGTGTGTGTATGTCTGTGTGAAATTTATGGCTTGTTTTTACTTGAGTAACACTCTGTGAGTGCTTCTGTGTGTATTCCTCTGTATACATACATACATGTATCATGTGAACATGGTGTGTAGTGTGTATGTGACACAGAGAGAGAGAGAGAGAGAGAGAGAGAGAGAGAGAGAGAGAGAGAGAGAGAGAGAGAGAGAGAGAGAGAGTTAGAGTTGCAGAGAGAGAGATAGTTGTCTGGTACAGATTGTGCATATTTACGCACTATCTGCTCTCAAATCACCCCCTAGAATCTGAAACTGTGCGTGAGATTTACCCTTTAACAGAGGCCCATTGGGTCACTGGTGACCCATGGGTCACTGTTACATACCCACAACTATTCCAGTGGTTTTATAACCCCTAAGACCCAAAGTTCCATCCTTGGAACAAAAGGGAACTAACTAGTGGTGGATTTTTTAGCCAATGTTCTAGGCTTCTCTCCCTTTGAATGAATATACCCTCTTTGACATGAGGCATGTGCCTCACCTAACCAACTTCAAACGGCTACAGACTCCTTGTTAGATAATACCTAAGCATAAAATGTCACAGTTTTATTCAAAACACGCTTAATTAATAATACAATGAGTTAAATAGTAGGAAAATACAGGTTTTGTTACATGTTCTGCCTTTCGAAAAGTGATGGGTCATTGGTGACCCAACAGGCCTTCATGGTCTATGTTTTCTTCTCTTTTTAAGTGCATGTTTCTAGTCTATGTATGTGTATTAAGTACTGCGTGTATGTGTGTCTCTGTCTGTTTTTGTGTGCATTTGCTTTTATGTGATTGTATGAGGGTATGAGAAACTGTATATGTACAAGTTTTTGTGTAATTGTGTGCATATTTGTGTTCATGTGCACGCGCGCATGCATGTGTGCGTGCACATGTATAAATTGGTTCCAGTGCATGTTGTTTGTATGTGTATGAGTGTGGGATCCATTCTGTTTCTTAAATTCCATTATGAAAAGGGCCATTTTGTTAAATAAAATTATGCAGACTAATTTTTTTTTTTACAAGACGGATAGAGTGAGATTTTACCCCTAAGGACAAGTGGAACAAACAAAAAAAGTAGGTTAAAATTATTTAAGATCTCATTTAGGGGGTGAGATGACGCATTAAAATGATGACGCGTGCGTGAACACAACCGTTACTTATCAGTAAGTTAATGACGTTCTTCGTATTTCAATCGTCTGCTAGGCCTTTCTGCCACAAGCTGTCTAGGCTAAATTGAAAATTCTACTGGATTGTGCAGAAAGCCCAAATCTTTGAAAGCTCATTGCGGGGTGGGGTAGGGGATTTGCAGGCGATGGAGCTGCTTCCATGTTTCCGCCTTTACCCCTTAAAATTTGCAACTGGGGGTGAAAATACCCGTTAAAAAAAATAAAAAAATTTCTAAGCAGGGGGTGAGCGTACACCAAGAGAGGAAAAAATCAGAAGCCCTGCTAGGTTTGACTTAACATTTAATGTCAAAGTATTAAATTGCAAGCTTGAAATGTATTTTGAAGAAGATTCGCCATTACCTCAACATAAAAATAAATAAATTATATTATGCATAATTATTATGACTTTTTTTTTTTTTTTCTTGATCATCCAAAACTGGAGGCAAAGGGTCATGCCTCATAGTGACCCATACAAAACTAGATGCAAGGGGACACTGGACATTACTGGCCATTGTTTGTTTTGGAATGTGATTCACAGATCTAGGCAACTTCAACCACTTTAGGCGATCTTCATAATTCAGGTCACGGGTACCAATTATACATGATCTTGTGAATCGTCTCTGAACACCTTCGATTAAATCTATGTTTTCTTAGGTAAGGATACCATACAGCCGGTACAGGATTACTATATTCAAGAATAGAACGAATTAATTTATATTATATACTAGTACATAATATTACTAGCACAACGCCTAGTACTGGCAAATCCCAGAACCGGTAACGCCTAGTACCGGTAATGATGAGTAGCGGTTTCGCCGGGTCCGCAAAACATTATATTATTAGAGAGAGAGAGACAGAGAGAGAGACAGACAGACAGGCAGAGAGAGAGACAGACAGAAAGGCAGAGAGACACATAGACATGAGACACACAGAGAGAGTCAGGCAGACAAAGGCAGAGAGAGAGAGACAGACAGACACAGAGAGACAGACAGAGAGAGAGAGAGAGAGAGAGAGAGAGAGAGAGAGAGAGAGAGAGAGAGAGAGAGAGAGAGAGAAATAGCGACTCTCGCGCACCCCCCCCCTCCTCTGAGAGAGAAACAGTGACGCTCAGTGAAAGTGATAGAAACTTCAAGGGAGATCACTCTTACCAACGCGGATCACTCTCCCTGATTTGATTTACGCATTAGGTCTATTGTCGAGTAAGCTTTGGCATCGTCTGCATTTTTTAAATTATATTACAGTCTACTATGCCAGGCATGTCATTTATGTAGTAAATAAAGAGTATTGGGCCCAATACACTCCCCTGTGTGACACCACTAGTAACTGGTATTCTCTAGACACAGAACCATATATATTCATGATACATGTATTAAGTTATATTATTCAAATAAAAATCACCTATCCAGCTAATTTCTATCCACCTAATTATAGCCCCACATGGCCGAAAGGCCAAAGAGGGCGTAAAGCATTATTATACCAGCTAATTTCCCTTGAGTGCCATATCCTTTGTTTGTTTATCAGTATCTGATGAGGCACAAATGTCCCATATGTGCCTTCCCAGGTCGAGAGGACGTAAAATTCCAAATTTACTACTGATGAGGCACAGTGCCAAAGGCCTTTTTAAGATCTAGATATATTGCATCTGTGGGTTTACCATTATCAAAGTTGTACATCCAGTCATGTATGGTTACTAAAAGTTGGGTCACGCATGATCGCCCTTTACACTTACAGAAACCAAAGTGATCCTTAGAGAGAAGTTTATTTGAGAGAAGTGATCCATTATATTTTCTGTAATCAGCCTATCATAGGGGTCATTATGATCCATGAAGTCTAAAAACAATCTGAAGCTCTGCTGCCTACCTGCAGGGCTGCCACCCCCCCTGCTGGCACTGTGACTGGGCCTCTACACGTTGGACACAGGAACATGGCGCTTGGCTTGCCGTCCCCAGCGCCAGTCATGCGGCTGCCACCTTCCTCCTCTCTTTTCTCTTCCACTACTTCATCAGCCCCTTCCATTCTGTCAGACCTTTCAACACATGCACTTTCTGAATCTTTATCTTCTGATGAAGCCTGACGCTCCTCTGCTGAATTTACCTCCTCTTTGCCTTGGGAATTTTCTGCAGACGCTGATTGCGTCATTGTGAGCAGGGTAGCTAGATTTGGTTTATCGCTTGTCACAGATTCTGCCAAAGTCGTCAAGCAAGGCAGGCAAAATGTGTGGAAACAGGGCAACAGTTTTGGGGTTCTCCCGATGTAAGGTTCAAGGCACATGCTGCAACACTCACGAAAATCATCCCATTTTCGGTTTTCGTTGAACTCCAACCCACTTGCAGCCATGTTTGCTTGGCTTGATGACGGCAACTTGGGGTAAACTTTCTGGTGACGGTCCCTTTCTGAGTTTCTATTTCAATCGAAATGAACAGAATGTTAGGCAAACGGTACTTATTCGCTATAAATTACAGATTATGATTATTATTCTGGAATCAACAGCTGCTTGCAAAAGAAGTCGCTTTGATCTACTGACACGCAAATTTCACACCTTAGCTGTCTTGTCTGCGAACTGAAAGTAGGAGCGGCTCTTTCCCCGAATCGAGTCTATTAGCCTAGTATGGCTCCCCCCTCCCCCACCCACCTGCGTGCGCATCTCGACCCTTCCAACGGAAGAGTCGCCATCTTAGTCCTTATTTATGTGTAAACAAAGTGAAAATGTTATCTAAATGTGTAAAGAAAACATCCAGATGTTATAAATACAGTTTAGATAAGTTTCGAATTGGAACAGCCAAATACGCAGCATCGATCTGGCATTTTTCAAAAAATGTTACTGACTAAGATGGCGGTCTCCCATAATATGGCGCTCCATGTGGCCGGATATGACGACACGTGGGTACCAGCCATAGCCTACTCCTTGGTCCAGACGACATGTCGGTACCAAAATGAGTGGCAATTTCTAATGTGGATTTTTGAAATGGCACATGTCTCTAGATAATAAAAAGTCATGTAAGCAAATTGGGTCGAGTAGCTTATTATGCTATTGTGATAGCATCAAAATCTTCAAACCGTGTTGAAGTGGGATGATGCTCTATTGAAAGAAGAAGACAAGGGCATCGCCGAGCGGCAGCAACGCATTGTGACAAAATCAAACCCGGCCAGAGTTATGTCCTGTCCCCCCCCCCCCCCCCCCCCCCCCCCCCCCAATAAACACACCACTTTCCACCCTTACAGAACGCATAAAATACATAGCCCAAAATTTGAAGCGATTCTGTTCAGTAGTTCACGAGATACAGCTGAACTTTTATACAAACTTCCTTGCACCGATCGAGTGATGTCCTCTCCCCCCCCCCCCCCCCCCCCAATAAACACACCGCTTTCCACCCTTACAGGTCTACCCCTCTGCCAATTTTAATCAAAATCCAAACAGTAGTTTTTAAGATAATCGATACACATGCAGACAGACACACAAACCGATCGCAATACCTCGGCCTCTGGCCGGGTAAAGATGCGTTTTGACCGTTATTTAGAATCGAAGTTCTAAATGATTTCTTTTCCAGTGTCTTTGCTGTTTAGCCTAGGAATAAAACTATGAAGGTATGCTTACGGCGTAAACTAATTGCTTTTAAAGCTATTTCAATTGTTTCGAATGTAAACAAAGCATTATTGCACACAGTGACAAACCATTCTCCAAAACAATTCCATGTTAATTACATGACTGATTATGTGAGTGTGCATGCAGTCAGTGAGTGTGTCAATGTGTTTGTGATTTCATGATACAGTATCTACTTTATCCAGGGTATGGATGGTAGGAAGTGGTGAATTGTGTCAATGCCATACATATAATACCTTGATGCCAGTCCACTTTTCAAAAACACCAATGAAATGAAGATCATGTTGGCATCACAAATCACCTACAAAATTATATTGTTCTCCAAATGTTTATATGTAATCAAATACACATGGTCCTACATTTACGCGTCCGCTTATTTTTTTCCCTCTTTCTGTGTGTGTGTGTGTGTGATTTTTTTTTAACTCATTCTTTGGGGTGATATGCTATTTAATTTTTATACAGGTTCATGTTTTATTTCATGTTTTTAATCTGTGTTTTTTATATGAGACTTTACTTCAAGTATAATTTGTATGCGCCCGCATTAGTAATTAGTGATGAGCCTACTGTGGGATACTGTGCTATATATATTTTCATTATTATTATTATTATTATTATTATTATTGTTATTATTATTATTATTACTAATCACTTCTAATGACAAATCCCTTACTGCATTTTGAAAAGCAATCCAGAAAGATTGCTGATAGTTCAACAAAGCAGATAAACTCAAGAGTCAATCACTCAGAGTAGATACAGTGAAACCCCCCTTATAAAACCTCCCATTATAAGAACACCCCCCCCCCCCCCCCCCCCCCACTACACACGCACAAGAGACTGAATGACTGAGAACACATAATGGCTGTCTTGCTGATAGTTGATAGTGTGTGGTATGTGTTTCAGTCATTCAGTATCCAGAAAAAGAAGCTGAGCAAATAATATTATGTGTACAAGTCACTGTGTTTGATGCTTTTAGGGGATGTGCACATTGCATGCCTAAACTTCATGCGCTCATCAGCAAAAGTAAAAGAAAGTAAGAAATAAGCAGATGGAATAAGTGCATATGTTTCCCCATGTGCTTATCTCATCCGCTTAAGCTTAATGCATTTCTTACATTCTTTTACTTATGTTCAGATATGCGCATGAGATTTCTGCATGTAATGTGCACATCCCCTAAACAATCCTAGAAAGTTTTAACCAAAATTAAATGGGGGGAAACAAAGCAAATCGCTAATTAAATAAGCACTATTTTCTTTTGCGCATTTAGTTCCTTTCGATATTGTACGGCTTACAGTGATTGCGTGCGTAGTGACGTCAAAGACTGTACATGGGAAGATAAACATCCGGTCTCTTTTCCCTATATGAGTAGTGAGGACAGAAACACTGGTTATGTCCCTTTGAAACGTAACTCATTTAGGATACATAACTCTTGTTTTCAAACCCGAGAGAGTTATCTTTTCATTAGTCAGTTACACTTTGATCATGGCGGAATGGAGCAAGGCAAGGCAAGGCAAGGCAAGAAATTTATTTCATACCCCATTTGGGCACAGAAATATAAAAACATACACACACATAAATAAATTTCCAGAATCAACCCAAGAGTGATGTCCAAAATCATTTAAAAGATAACCCATACCATAATATTACAAATAATGTAATGTATTACTAAATTAAAAACAAAATGGGAAAAAGACATGATTAATAGCATTTATCTGAAAGAACCGTTAACAACTGTAATGAAGTGCTTTAGTTTGAGTAATATTTTCTTATTTTTTGTAGAGAACAAAGCTTTGAATTTATAAGCATTAGGGCGAGTAAAAAAATACCTAGGGAGGTACCTTCTCCTGTCAGTGTCAAAGAAAGGACAAACAAACAAGTAGTGAAACTCATCTGCCACATCATGTACATTACATTTTTCACAAATTCTTTCATGTCTGGGTGTACCAGTATAACGCAACGTGTTCACAGGCAAGTTATTGTTAGTAGTTCTGAATTTTAACACAGTAATCATATAGCTATATGGCAAGACTAAGTAATATGGGTCAACACAAAAAGACGTTTTAAACATTCTGTAGTTTAAATATAATTCGTCATTATCTACATGCATATACCAAGATTGTAAAAAGGTGTCTTTTAAGCATCTTTTCACCTTCTCCTTGAACCACAATGGATTTGCATCAAGAAAGTTTTGATTCAACCAAAAACTACTCAAGCCAGTTTCATTTAGTAGTGTATGGATATATTTGATGTCTCTGTTTTCATAAACATTTGACTCGTACATTTTCAATAGGCATTTATAAACAAGAACTGATAATTTTTCTGTCTGGTGGTTTGTTACAAGGTTAAATCAAAATGATAGCATTCTACATTTAACAGTTACACCAACAGGGAATTTACCCTTTTCCCCAAAAATCATGAGAGAAGGAGTCGACTGTCTTACTTTCAGAACCAACTTGTAAAATCTTAACTGCAGTCTCTGAATAATATCATTCACATCAAAGCCCCAAATTTCACAACCATATGTAAGGATAGGAAGTACAGTTTTATCAAATAGGTCAATTGTTAGATCTGCAGGAAGCATCAATAATTTAGCTTTCCTCAACAAAGCAAACATGGCTCGGGAAGCTCGGTCATAAAGATCACGTTGTGCGACATTCATTTTGTTATTATAATTTAACTTTAACCCTAAGTACATAAAGTTCTGAACAACCTCTAATTTTTCAGTCGCTATAAGAAAGTCGGGAAAACGTCTAACCTTACCCTTAGAAAAAATAAGAACCTTACATTTCTTGGCATTTAATTTCAAATTCCATTTTTGACAATAGCGTTGAATATTATCTAAGCCTCTTTGCAATCCTACTGGAGTTTCAGAAAATATGACAGTGTCGTCTGCATACAACAACAAAAATAGTATTAACAAAATGTTAATTTCATGTTCGTTCATACCTAATATATCTGCTTCTCTAGCAACTGTGGTGAGACCAGTCATATCTCTAGACATAAAAACTTTCATGTCATTCAGGAACATGGCAAACAATACAGGCGACAGGTTTTCTCCTTGCCTTACTCCAACTTCCGAGCAGAAAAAGTCAGAAAATTCACTATTAACCGCAACACATGATTTAGCTTGGGAATACATATTTTGTATTACTTTTAATAACCGACCGCTAATACCATTGTCTATAAGTTTTTGCCACAAAAATGCCCTATTAACTTTATCGAAAGCTTTTTCATAATCCAGAAATGCACAATACAAGCGCTTTTTCTTAAACAACAAAATATCAATCAGCCCGTACAAAGTAAACAAGTGATCCAGTGTTGAAAAGTTGTTTCTAAACCCAGCTTGTTCCATGCCAATTAAGTGAAATGTTTCAATGTATACCTTTAGGCGTTCGTTCAGGATACTTGTAAACAGTTTCCCAAAACAGGACAGTATGGTTATACCACGATAGTTGTTGGGATCTGCAGGGGAACCTTTGTTTTTGAATATTGGCTGTATAATCCCAATTACCCAATTAGTTGGTACTTTACCGGTAATTAATATCAAATTAAATAGTTTCACAAAAACACCTAACATTTTCTCTGCTGAATTTTTAAGGAATTCATTTACTATATTATCTAACCCGCATGCTTTATTGCTCTTTAACTTCTTTATGCAATTAAGAACCTCATTTTCAGTAATTAAATTATCTAACAGAGCATTAACATTATCAGAATCAACTCCATTGTCAGGGGCATCATCAGCCTCCTCTTCAACTGTATTCATATTTTTAAACAGCTCAAAAAAGGCCTGACAGCTAGGTTGGCTAGGGTTAGATTTATTCTTTTTCCCATTTATTATGGCCCAATAATCCTTGGGGTCTTTAGACTTTGTTTCACGTAATCGTCTTGCCATTTCATGGTTATATTTTCTCGCCTGTTTTTTAACTGTCTTTTTATATGACTTGGCAGCACGTTCTTTTTCTGCCCTCAAAAACAACTCATTTTTCATTAGTAAACTTCTTCTCCTACATCACGAAAAAATTCTACTCTTAATCCTGCATTCCACATTATACCATGATTTATCCTTTTTTATCTTTTTAGATGGGCCACGATATTTCTTTCTCTTTTTTACCATGTGTAGTGTACTTGCACTTTCAATTAGAATATTGTTAACTCTACCGACAATCTCATCTACACTGTTTAAAGTAATATTCTCTGAGTGTGAAAGCAGGCCATCGAGCTCGTGCTCTACCAATGTTATTTTGTCAACGTCTAAATCGTCAACAAAATTTAGTTTTAGATCATTATTCCATTTCACAAAATGCGAATTAGGATCATTGGTACTTGGCTCATGGACTGCTTTCTCTTTCTTATTTATGGATTCTGCCACAAAATTTATACTAATTGGACAATGGATATCTGAAAACAATTCATTAAATTCATGCACGCAAAAGTCATCAGCACGTTCAAATAAATCATAAGAAACTACACCGTAATCCACAACAGAAGCATTCTTACAAGTCAGCTTACCTTTACCACAATCTCTACCAATTCTGCCATTAACAATAATAAGCTGACATGCTCTACAGAAACCTAATAATTCATGCCCCATGCTATTTGTCTGCCTATCTTCAGATGTTCTTTCGGGATAGTTGTTATCGTTGTTAAAAACACCATCAACAAATGAATTATTGACAAACAATTCATTCAGCTGACCAGTTCTAGAATTAAAGTATCCAAGAAGACAAACACTGCCAATTCCGATTTGCAAAATAGTATCCTGTAAATCATTATAAATATTACGGTTAAAATATGGCGAACCTTCTGGCTCAATATAGACAGCACAAAACACGACTTTCTTTCCCAAAACAGAGTCATGAAAAGCAAAGAACAACGCACTACGACACATCTCAAAATCCACAAACTTATAACTACTTCTTGCTTCATTACTAAACGTTATTCTTGAATCGTGTTTCCTCAAAAACAGTAATATGCTGAACAAAACAATCTCTTATTAGTACTAGGATGCCTCCAGATTTTCTAAAGTTTATTTCTGTTTTTATAAAAATGCCGTGTAACCATCTATTTGTACTGTGTCAACATCTGCAAGTTTGCTTTCAGAGATGCAGATAACGTCATAGTTATTCAAAAACTCTGAAAATTCAGGAAAAGCCTGTTTAGATAGAAAACCGCACACATTAAGTGCAACACACTTCAGGCATCTAGCTGACCTTTCACCCTCACTGGGGTCATCTTCTTCTCTTTCCGCGTTATGGAAAGTGGGATCGTTTTCTTCAGCATCACTGTTATTATTGTCAGGGTTATCATTATTTCCATCAGCGTTGCTAGTATTGGGGGTGTTGTGGCTATCGGACTGGTTTTGTATTATTCTATGAGAATTGTCCTGCTGGTTGTTATTATCATTATCGTCATTGTCTTTGTTATTATCATCATCATCATCATCATCATCATCATCATCATCATCATCATCAATCATCATTATCAACATTATGATACCCACTAACATTATCATCATCATCTTTATGACACCCACCAACATTAGTATCATCATCATTAACCCACACCGCTACATTATCATCATCATTATGACACCCACCAACATTATTATCATCGTCATTATCATTATGACCCCCACCAACATTATCATCATCATCATTATAACACCCACCCACGTTAACCTCATCATCATTATGACACTCACCAACATTATCATCATCACCATTATGACACCCACCCACATTAACAACATCCCCGTTATGACACCCACCCAAATTATCATCATCATTATGACATCCACCCACATTAGCATCGTCATCATTGTAACACCCCCCCATATTAACATCATCATCATTATGGTACCCACCCACATTAACATCATCATCATTATGACATCCACCAACATTATCAACATCATCATTATGACACTCACCCACATTATCAACATTATCATCATTATGACTTCCACCCACATAAGCATCGTCTTTATTAAACCACACAACTACTTTATCGTCATCATCATGACACCCAGCGATATTATCATCATCGTCATTGTCACATCCAACAAAATTATTAACAACATCATCATCATCTGATTCATTACGTCCATCAACATTATCCTCATCACCACCATTATTATCGTACAAAGTAACATTATCATCCTCATTATTACATGCGTCAACATTATTATCATCATCACTTTTACAACCACCAACATTATCATCATCATCAACATCACCTTCATCATCATCATCACCATTATTTTTCCCACACACACCAACATTACTATCATCATCAACATCACCATCATCGTCATCACCATTATTCTCCCCACACACACCAACATTACTATCACCATCAACATCACCATCATCACCATCATCATCATCATCACCATTATTCTCCCCACACACACCAACATTACTATCACCATCATCATCAACATCAACATCATCATCATCATCATCAACGCCGTCATCATTACCCCTCACACAAACATCATCATCTACATCATTATTACATCCACCAACATTATTATTATAATCGTCATCATCACCCGCCCCAGAATCATCCTCATCCTCAGCAGCAGCAGCAGCAGCAGCAGCGGCGTCACCATCATCATCAACATCATTATTATTACATACACCAGCATTGTTATCATCATCCTTAGTACTCCAACCGACATTTTTACCATCATTTTTATTATTGCATACACTGACATCCTTTTTCTCCTCATTACCATTATCACACCCGCCAACATTACCATTACCGTTATCATCAACGTTACATGCACAAATATTATAATCCTCGACGTCGTTGTTATCACACCAACCACCACCACCACCATCATCATCATCATCATCATCACACCCATCTACGTTGTTATTGTCAATGTTATCATGCACACCAACATTATCATTATCATCACTAACAGTAACACACCTACCAGTATTATCAATATCTTCATTATTGCAACCACCAACATTACCACCTTTATCATAATCAATCCCACTTACCTCATCATCATCATTATCATCATCATCATCATCATCATCATCATCATTAACACACCCATCAACTTTATCATACCCACCAACATTACTATCGTCATTATCACACCCACCAACATTATCAACATCATTATTATCACACCCACAAACCTTATCGTTATCTTCATTATCACACCCACCAATATCATCATCATCCTTATCATCATCATCATCATCATCATTATCACACCCGGCATCAGTCACCTCAACATCGACCACACTGAAAGCACTTTCTTTGGCACACCTGGTGTCAATATCCACATGGTTCGCACAAACACACAAATGAGGAGGGGCAAAAATGAGGAGTTCAGCAACAAGTTGCAGGAATGTTCGCCATAAAACAAGTTGCAAAGGAAAGTCTTTTTTCATACTTCCTAAAGACAAAGAAAGGCAAGTGAAATTTAAATGTACACCGTGATTTCCAAATGAAATAGTGTGCTTTTTGATATGATCAGATTGTAGATCTAAATCAGTAAATCACTAAATGACTATAATTTTAAGTATAATGAGTAAATCAGGAGAGTAGACTAGTCTGTGACTCTATCTGTATACTTTTGTTTTTAAACAATAAAAGTTAAACATTTACAGAGCAATTGTGTCTAGGCTAATCTACTATATACCAAGCCGATTCATGTTTTCCTGATGTTCATTATATTTGATTAGATTTACATAATCATACGCATAGGATCAAACAAAGACACAGTGTCTTTTGATCAAATCTAGATAATGTTAACATTGGGGTTTCTTTAATATGCTTATAACATCAACATGTATTACTATTAGGCCTAAAAACGGACCTGGCACATGTTTTACATCTTTAATTATTGGGTGGGGCGGTGGGGGTAAATCTGTAATTATGTGTTCGACTTTATGACTTACAATACCACACACACTCTCTCTCTCTCTCTGTGAAAGAAAAACAAAACAACATAAATTAAATAAACAATGTTTATCACTTGCTGAGCAAAAAAACGAGGATACTCAGCAGATGTTAGAATCTCTCTCTCTCTCTCTCTCTCTCTCTCTCTCTCTCTCTCTCTCTTAATCTAACTGCTATTTTGTCATGCGAGAGAGAATATATTCTGACCTAATTTGCTAAACATGTGCTAGGGCTCCGAATCGTCCCGCAAAACAAGGGGTCCCAGGGACTCCTTCACTTACAGTATAGAGGGTCCTAGAGGCGGGATAGTGGCATTGCAAATGCTCAAAATAAGTTTTCTAGTGCATCCCTGGAACCCCCTGCTCATTCTTTCAGAGGGTCCTTTAGACTGATAGACGAAAACATAAAACAAATTCTATAATGTGAAAATAAGTTTACGTATGAGAAGTATTCATTTAGTTGTAGTTGTTTGATGAATGAATGGTCACGTCATAGTTTTTAATTATTTTCTGGATGTGTCATAGGCCTGCTTTTGTTACCTTATGTTACCTTATGTACAAGTTATTAATTCATTGCATCAAGTGTTATTTTGAACTTCCTAGTTTATCTATACCCTTGGCTCAAATGATGCTTAACTATTGTCAACAAATCTGTGTCATTTGTCATTTACCTGTCTTTGTATCAAGGACAGAAGGGAAGAATAAATAGCCTGAGGCTCATCCTAAATTCTCATCCCTGGTTAAAAAAAAAAGGGTATCTTTTTCTCTAGCTTTTGTTGTTGTTGGTGGTGGTGGTGGTGTGTTTATTAAACATTGTAACAATGGTACATTGATCTATTTTTTTAAACAGGTATAGACAGTGGGTCGAGAATGTTGGACGCACAGATTTGTTACAAATGGGTGTGGACGAAGTTGTCTGTGCGGATCATTTTGAAGATAACCAGTTCAACCGTCCAGGTATCTCAGATGCTTTTTTTTTTTTTTAAATGATGACAAGACGTTTAGTCTTGATTATATAATGTCCGCGGTTGTCTAGATCTGAATGTTTGTGAAGTTAAAAACTAAGTTAGAATGCAAGCATGTTTCCCATGAACGTTTTTTTATTTATTTAAATGCCCGTTGATTTTGTGTTTTTAAGGAAGTACATCGTTTTTTTTCTTTGTTCTTTTCTTCATGACATGTTTCATGTATTACTCTGCCAAGCACTGGAATGAAGTTGGATAGTTTTGCACAATATAACATTCACTTAGTGTACTGTTAGTAATAATCACTGTAAGTAGTACTAGTAGAACAGGGGTCAGAGTGATGCGCCCACATGTACTGTTAGCACAGACAATATAGTTTCACTGTGTGAGACTATATAGTCTGTGCTGTTATTAACAATCCATGTAAGTAGAAGAGGGGTCAGAATGATGTGCCCACATGTACTGTAAATAACAACCCCTGTAAGTAGTAGAATAGGGGTCAGAGTGATGTACCCACAATATAACATCCACTGGGTGTTCCGTTAATCTCTGTAATTGGTTGAACTGAGGTCCTACTAATGTGCCCACATGTAACCGTCCTCCCCCTCCCCCCTTCTCTGTTTTATTTTTATCCTGTGTCTATTTAACCCCATATTTTTGGTAATTTTGTGCAAAGTTTATAAACAATTGCAAATAATTTGCAGCGATGAAAGACCGCCTGACCTGGAAGGCGGTGCCAACACGGTTTTCTGTTGTGGACAGCAGACCGCCTCAATCTACTACATTGAAAAGGCCATCCATTCATGACGTGGTTGAAATGGAACCACTGTACAAGAAGGAGAGACTCAGTATCCATTTAGGTAGCCTACAATAAATAACTTGCAATAAATAACATTACTGACAGCTTCTGGAATAATTATCAAGAAGTTAGTTTTTATTCATTACTTTTATTCGCCTTCAAACTGTTGCTGATAATGATATGCCCAAGACGAATGCCTTAACTGTCCTTAATAAACTATTACATTGCGCTTGTCTGCAGTTTACTGCCCTATAGCCTAATTACTTTTTGTCAGAGTACTGTTAATTACGTGAACGTGATATTTGGTGTCTGTATCATATTTCGAATCAGATTTATGGAGTAAGCTTATAGATAAGTTCACATGCATTGATTACTTGTCTCTTTTTTTGTGGCTTGTTTATTTCAGGCTCCAATAGTGGCCATCACGAGAGATTCTGAAGTGTGTATACAAATATTCAAATTGATAAAAACTGAAGCCTTTTCATGTTTTACTATAATGTTACTTTCATGAATAATGTGTTTTAGTTACACCTCTGGGCAGACTCATTCATATATATGTAGGAAATAGCATTGTATTCAATCGCTTCTTCGCCTTTTGGCTAGATCAGAGCGTAGTATCTGTTCTTATCAGCTTACACAGGGACATCAAAATTAAACTGATTTTTGAACCTAGTTGAAGTGTCAGGAGCTTGCTCTACCTTCTTCACACGTTGGCCTGGTATTGCATTGTGTTGTTAAAGCCACTGTAAATATCAATTACTAAATGTTGATTTTCTCCATCATTAAGATTCCAATCAGCAGTGCATAACCTAGAAATGCCATGATTGAGCACTTAAATAGTAAGGGAAATGATAATTTACCCCTCTATTGCATTGTGCTATTAATATTACGCCAATACCAGTGTTGCTGTTTTTGTGTCCTCAGACACCAGTCAGTTCCTTGCTGAGGATGAAATTGAACAGTCAGCACCTGCTGGGCATGGGGTCACCACTGAGTCGGCAGATGGCCAGCAACAGGAAGAACTTCCACAAAAAGAAACCATCCCCACCCAAATCTGTGAGTGTCTGAAATAACCCCTGTCCAACAGTGACAATCACTTAAAGCTTCTGTGATCATCATTAATAATAATGTTTTATATATATTTTTTTTTTCTTCTTCTCCAAAAGAGCTGTTTATGTGATCAGTTTGAGAGTTTTGCTTACAAACTAGCAGAAAATATTGTTCAAAGGAAGTAAGTAGCAAGATTGTACTGGTTGGGGTGTCATGAGGTATGCATGATTTTAGCTGTACACAGTCACTCCCTCTCTTTCACTCTCTGTCGCTCTCTTTATCATGCAAGTCAAGCACAGTCACACTTTTGGTCACATTAACACATGCTGCAAACATACAATACATAGATTTATTTAAGGACCTTGCAATGAGTTAGTGTAATATATTGCAAATAATACTTATATACATTGAATGTCAAAACCATATACATCAGTGTGTATGTGTGTGTATACATGTACAGCAGGTGCACCTGAAAGTGGCGATGCAGGTGGTACGCCCAGTGGCTCTGCCACATGCAACGTGTTTACTGACACAAAGGGTCTGCCAGATACGCCAAGGAAAAGAAACCTTAAAAGAGCTTTAAAGACTGCAAGAAACACGATCTATCGCTCGTGTAAGATTAGAAATAATCCGAAGCATAAAACAACAAAGAAAAGTTCAAAAGAACGAAAAGAGCACGTTCTTGAAAACTTGTCCCATTTCATGTCAGGAGAGTGTTTCACGTTTGTATCTTCCCAGTTACGGGAAGTTGAGAAGAAGAAGAAAGGACGCAGGTGGACAGACAAAGATAAAGCCACAGCACTTTCCTTGTTTCATGCGAGCCCCAAGGCTTACAGGATTTTAAAATCCATTTTTCTGTTGCCGTCGGTGTCTCTGTTGAGGCAAACAATGCGCAAAGTGAACATTAACCCGGGTTTTAGTGATAACATATTCTGTGCACTGTCCGACAAAGTGCATGCTTTAAACAAACATTGCGAACTCTGTTCCGTGGTGGTTGACGAAATGACCATCAAAGAACGCGTCACGTATAACAAGGAGAAGGACTGTGTAGAGGGGGTGGAGGATTTCGGCAATGGCGAAACAACCGAACGCATTGCCAATCACGGAACAGTTTTCATTGTGCTGGGTCTGTTGGCACACTGGAAGCAACCGGTTGGCTACTTTCTGTCCAGTGGACCCATGGACAGTCAGAGGCTGCATTCCCTTCTTCTGGAATGCATAGACAGGTGCGAGGGCATTCGTCTGCGGGTTAAGGTGGTTGTTGCTGACCAGGGGTCAAGCAATAGAAAGATGTTTGATAAGCACTGTGGGGTCAGTGAGAAGACTCCGTTCTTCAATCACAACAATAAAAAAAAAGTGCATGTGATGTACGACCCCCCTCATCTCCTCAAGAATGTGAGGAACAATTTTAAAAAACATGGATTTTGTGTTGGTGGTAAAAACATTAAATGGGACCATATTGAAGCATTTTATCATTTTAACAAACAACTAACTGTGCACAACTGCCCCAAACTGACTGACAGACATTTGACATTGCCCCCTTTTGCAGCTATGAGCGTCAGTCTAGCAGCACAAGTTTTGTCACATTCTGTGGCTGCAGGGGTGGCGACCATGGTACAGCTTGGTGTTTTGCCGGAGGAGGCCACTGAAACAGCCATTTTTATTGATAGTTTTGATCAGATTTTTAATGCCTTTAACAGTGGCCGCCTCACGTCACAAAAATCCATGGGACATGCCATGTCGGAGAGGTCTGGCCACAAGGAGTTTTTGAAGGAGACTCTGGCATGGCTTGAATCTGTCGCTGTGACTAGTGTGAGGAGTAAGTTTGCCAGCATGCTTCCTTGTTTGGCAGGATGGCGCATGGACATCCGTTCATTGTTGTCCCTGTGGGATGAGTTGCATAACAATCATAATACCTCATTTTTATTAACCAACAGGTTAAACCAAGACTGCCTGGAAAACCTCTTTTCCTGCATTCGTGGGAAAGGAGGCCACCTGGACAACCCTGACGCCCAGCAGTTCAGGTGCTTTCTCAGGCAGATTATGGTTGATAATTTATTTCTCCACAGCGCAGGCAGCAACTGACGCCAGGATTCGGACCAGTTCCTACTGACTTTGACGACTTTGACAGCTGACAACAAACAACAACATACATCACATACAGACACAGAAGCAGCAACAGTAACTGACCAGACAAACAGTGTGCCAATGACTGACACACAAGACGGACACAGTGTACTTGTGACCGACACACAGGACAGAGATAGTGTACTTGTGACTGACACACACGACAGAGACAGTATACTTGTGACTGACACACACAGTGTACTTGTGACTGACACACACGACACAGACAGTGTACTTGTGACTGACACACACGACACAGACAGTGTACTTGTGACTGACACACACGACACAGACTGTGTACTTGTCACTGACACACACGACACAGACAGTGTACTTGTCACTGACACACACGACACAGTGTACTTGTGACTGGCACACATGACAGAGACAGTGTACTTGTGACTGACACAGAGCAGTGCACCTGTGACTAACACACAACAGAGACAGTGTACCTGTGACTAACACACAACAGAGACAGTGTACCTGTGACTAACACACAACAGAGACAGTGTACCTGTGACTGACACACACGACACAGACAGTGTACCTGTGACTGACACACACGACACAGACAGTGTACCTGTGACTGACACACACGACAGAGACAGTGTACCTGTGACTAACACACAACAGAGACAGTGTACCTGTGACTAACACACAACAGAGACAGTGTACCTGTGACTAACACACAACAGAGACAGTGTACCTGTGACTGACACACACGACACAGACAGTGTACCTGTGACTGACACACACGACACAGACAGTGTACCTGTGACTGACACACACGACAGAGACAGTGTACCTGTGACTGACACACACGACACAGACAGTGTACTTGTGACTGACACACACGACAGAGACAGTGTACCTGTGACTGACACACACGACAGAGACAGTGTACCTGTGACTGACACACACGACAGAGACAGTGTACCTGTGACTGACACACACGACACAGACAGTGTACCTGTGACTGACACACACGACAGAGACAGTGTACCTGTGACTGACACACACGACAGAGACAGTGTACCTGTGACTGACACACACGACACAGACAGTGTACCTGTGACTGACACACACGACAGAGACAGTGTACCTGTGACTGACACACACGACACAGACAGTGTACCTGACACATACGACAGAGACAGTGTACCTGTGACTGACACACACGACAGAGACAGTGTACCTGTGACTGCCACACACGACACAGACAGTGTACCTGTGACTGACACACACGACACAGACAGTGTACCTGTGACTGACACACACGACAGAGACAGTGTACCTGTGACTGACACACACGACACAGACAGTGTACCTGACACACACGACACAGACATGTCAGAACTTGACCAGGTGTACGAGCTGGCCCAGATAGCCATTCCAGGACCTACACCCAAAACCCCCACTGATGTAATGCTAGAATCTAACGTGTTGTTTTATATTGCAGGATATATAGCCAGAAAATTATTTAGCAAAGTTTGCCAGAACTGTAACAGTGTCCTCAGTGGGCCCCTGTCAGGTTCAGAGTCTGAGGTACTGCTTGTGAACAAGCAGTACAAATATCTGAAGGATTATCAGGGTCTGAAATGTCATGGTGTTGTGTCAGAAACGGATTTGATTTTCATTTCAGGGTGTGTCATAGCACAATGACATGACTGTTCCATAATAAAAGGACAGGATTTTCATGTCAGAATAGGAAGTGATTTTTAGTCAGTCTGCTAAGAAAAGGACAGGATTTTAATTTATATTGTTAAAAAGAAGTAGCTTTCATTTCTAATTATTTCACCACAAAAGGACTTGGGAATGTAGTTTCAGAAAAGGATGTGAGTGGCATATCCGATTGTTTTATTGTAAGTTTTATTTCAGATTGCTGGATCAGAACAGACATGACTCATTTTTAAATATATAATCTGAAAGCATGTAAGATTTTCTTTTTTAAAGAGATATCACTCCCATTTCAGATAGTGTTATCAGAAAATTGCATGAAGCGCCCAGTTCCATCAAAGGTCATCATTTTTGTTTCCAAAAGGGAAAACCAACGTTAGTTTCAAGGTTTTATCAGTCGAGGGTATGAACTTTATTTCTTTGTGCTTTATCAAAAAGGAAAAGGAATTGTTATTATATTTGTTTTGTTCAGAATATGGCATGACTTTTAATCAACATCTATAACCAGAAGACCTGACTAGACACGGCAATCTGGGCATGGTTTTGACAGAAGAGGACATGACTTGTGTTTCACTGGTTCCCTTACAAAAATACGTCATTTCTATGTGTTTCATCTGAAGAGGTTATTGTTTTCATTTCAGATGGTTTCATCACCAGAATGGGACCTGACTTGCATGTTGCTTGCATCACCAGAATGGGACCTGACTTTCATGTTGCTTGCATCACCAGAAGGGGACCTGACTTTCATGTTCCTTGCATCACCAGAAGGGGACCTGACTTGCATGTTGCTTGCATCACCAGAAGGGGAACTTATCGATTGCATGTTGCTTGCATCACCAAAAGGGGACCTTACTTGCATGTTGCTTGCATCATCATCAGAAGAAAACAGTATTTGCATGCATATATACATTTTAAATAAATGTTCCTCAATATTATTATGTCGATTGCATCATCAAAAGGGGATGTGACATGCATGCTGCTTGCATCATCAAAGGGTACGTGTCATGCATTTTGCTTGAATCATAAAAAAGGTCTTACATTTTCATTGAAAATTTGGAAAAAGACATGACTTGTATTTTGATTGAATCGTCGGAAATGGAACTGAATTGCATTTTGAATGAAACATCAGAAAAGGAAAACAATTGTTTCATTTTCATTACATTGTTAGGAAAGGACTTGACTTTCATTTTGACAGCATTGTCATATAAGAGTGAACCTTTCAATTCAAACTTTTCTGTGATAAAAAGACATAAGATTCGATTTGATTGTTCATCAGTAGACAAAAAAACTGACTTTCTTTTGTATTATTATGTAGTCGTTTTCGATTTTTAATTTTAAAATGACAATAAAGCCTTATATGACTGTCAGTCACGTACTAAGTTGGACTTTAAACGCTGTGATGCTCACTCCAGTAATAGGAAGAAGATTGTTATGTCAAAATGTGAAACTATAATATATTATTTTGATGGCTTGGAGTCAAAACGGAGTACAACAACTAAACAATAATGTCTTTATTCAGTTTCCACAATAGTTTATAAAACAACCCGCTTTTTAAATTAAAAAACATTAGGTGTAATTTGAACAAAAGGACTGAGTTATACCCCCTGTTTAATTTGCCTAAAATAGATGGCTACTTAATCAGGAATTCCCTGTTATGTAGGTAGTGATGACTCAATCGGGATTTCCCCATTCTATGGTGATGGGTTTTTTCCCGGTTTTTTTGGTCCCCTAAAAGTAGTGTTTTTTCCTCCTAATTGACGGGATAAAGGAAAGTCTGATTTTTTGCTCTTTTTTTTGCACCTTAAAGTAGTGTTTTTGTATCTAAAATGGGGTTTAAAAAGTCTGAGCCAGAAGGAAGATTTATACGTTCTCTTTATGTGTGTATATGCGCACCCTCAATGTTAT
>JAGGCT020004069.1:820938-840010 GCA_017654935.2 Phymorhynchus buccinoides
TCTGGAGCAATTCTTCTGTTTTCCGTTAAAGTGTTCTATGATTAGTTTGTGTGTCTACTTTTTTGTTTGCTTTTTACTTTAACGGTAAAATATCAGAAAAGCAGATATGATCGTGGTAACCTGACGATTTTCATTCATATACCTAGAAACATGACTTCTAAAGTTTCAAATTATCACGTCTGGTGATACCAAAGACCTGTTTCCAACAAGACTACTCAAACAATAACCTTCCTGATCATGCAAACAACACTTTGCAAGTAACCACACAGACGACACTGTTCCCTTTTTATAAGTGTTGGTAAGGCTCTGCTCTCTGTGTGAGCTTTCACTCATGCCTTAACGAAGTTTAATGAAGTTTAGTAAAACAACAAACATTATACATTATTGACTCGCGTGCCCTCTGTGAGTTCGATTCAACACAAGGTTGCAACAACAAAATATTTAGTAAAGTGCCCTCTGTGAGGTTCGTTTCCAAACAGGTGTACCGTTTACATGCGGGATTCACGGTCTTTCTCCTAATTGCGGAGCAACATGAAACAATAAATCAAACCGTCAGTGAAAACAAAAACTGTTGCCAACACGTACATAATCACTGTGTGTGAACAGCCTTAAATAAGACAGTGTGTGAAAACGAAGCGTGCACGTACGCACAGACGCAGACGCACGTGCCGCATTCAGGATTACACAGATGCACAAAGAGTTTTCAATAATTCAGTTGATTCCTTTCACTGTGCTATAAATTTATAATGTTTACGTAGTTTTTCACATTTCATGTTTTGTATTCAGAGGAACACTGTGTGCTAGGTCGTGTTTGTTACACAGCGCTAATAAGAATGATTGTCTGTATTATGTCATTCAGCGTGCCAGGTTACTGCTGCTGCTGCTCTTCCTTGTGATGTGCAGAGAAAGACGAAAGCAGGTTGCTGCAGCTTGGTTGTTTTACATTTCTGAGTCACAAACGTTTAATGTATTTAAGTTCAAAATTAAAATCCTTTTGAAGTGAATATATGTTTTAAAAAAAAAAAAAACAATGTTGCCAGTTTCGTAAATTATTATGATCTTTTGAAAATAAAACTAATGTGAAGCAAATTTTTGTGTCGCAAGAAATACTCAAAATAAGTTTTGTTTTCACTTTTAACTTCGAAAGTGTGGAGATGCTAATACGTTACAAGCATTTACGTAGTGGCAGATCCAGTCATGCAGATATCAAAGGAAATTGGTTCGAACTTCTAAAGTGCACACACACACACAAACACACACACGACACACACACACACACACACACACACAAGAGATCATAGATAATAGATAGATAGAATAATAAGTATACGATTAGAAGATACATACATACATACATACTATTCAGCCGTTATAATATCTAGATATCTAATATATAGATATTAGATAGATAGATAGATGATATCTGCATATCGCCTGCAATTTGTGATGGAAGTTCAATTTTAACGTCGCGTATCGGCTTCGCCATGTACACGGGCTGAACAAACCAACCGGATATAAACCAAAATTTATGTTCTGAATCACTGTCTTAGCCAAAAGGCCTAGAAGCGATCAGAATTTTGAATCATTTTCGCAATTGTATAGTAATTTGAATTTTACGTCCTCTCAACCTGGGAAGGGCACGTATGGACATATTTCGCATTTGTGGTTCCAGTGGTTGTCAACTTGAGGCAAGAAGACATTCTACAACGAGAATGGTGTCCTCTATACACAAATTCCAAGTCACAATAAAAGCAAATCAGCACTAAGTTATACCAGAAATAGCAAAACATGTATGAAATAATGAAAATAATAATGTTCTAAATTATTATTTGAAAATATAATAGACATGACTAGAGAGGGCCAGCTCTTGAGATCATATCCGCCAATTAAAGGATAAAAATAGTATGACTGAGAAATCTCAGTGGATTATATGATCTCAGTTCCGCCTAATCTGAAGGACTAAAAGATTGGTGCATCTGTAATGTAGAATAATTGCTTTTATGAAGCTTTTTTTGTGTCCAATGTCTTTATTTGTGAATCTCAGAAACAAACTCAGTTACACAATTACTTTTAGAATTGTTCTGTGTTCTGAAAGATTGGTGCATCTGTAATGTAGAATAATTTGCTTTTATTAAACTTTTTTAATAATAATAATAATAATTAACATTTATAGAGCGCCCTTTCTCTCATGAGCTCACGGCGCTTCACAATTATTTAAATAAATACTTAGATCATAAGCTACTACAATATTAAATATCACGAACATGCACACAGCCACAACACGCACACACACACACACACAAAACCCCGCGTATGTGCACACACACACACACACAATGTGGGTAACATAGTTTTAAGGCAGGAAACAGGTCAAGGAAGAAATCAGAGGTATTGCCGGAAGAGGTGAGTTTTTAAGAGCGGTTTTGAAAGATTGGATAGTTTTAGCAGAATGAAGTTCATATGATAGGGTGTTCCAGACAAAAGGGGCGCTGAAAGAAAGTGAACTTTTACCATGTATGCTTGGTGTTTTGACGAGGAATGGAAAGGATAAGGTTTTCAAAAGAATGGAACGGATAGACCTGGAGTGTGATTACAGGTAAACGAGATCAGAGAGGTTAGGTCCCCTATTGATAGAGGTTCAGAGATCTCCCCTGTACTGGTCCGACTTCAAAAGTGTTGTGAAGTGTACACTGTTTAACTTTGATTTACTTTCCGTCAGTCATCTTGTATCTTAAGCAATGTAGCTTGGGGTCCAAAAACATTTTAATCCATTGGTGTCAATGTCTGTATTTGTAAACCTCAGAAACAAAGACAGTTAATCATTAACTTTTATGAATTGTTCTGTGTTCTGAAAAAAAGAAAAAAGTAAAATTAAAAATAATAAAATGTGCTGATTTACTTTTTCTCCCGATGGGGGAGAGGACAGTGGCCCATACCAGCAGAGGCGCTGTTTCGACCTTAGTGAAGCTCTCTCATCATCTATAAGCCTGGCCACACATGGGGGAAAAAAAAACATGACTGAGAGGGCCGGCTACTGAGATGATATCCAAATTAAAGGATAAAATAGTATGAATGAAACATATCAGTGATTAGCTGAGCTCCGTTCCACTAATCGGAAAGACTAAAAAGTTGGTGCATCTAAATTATAAAATTATTTGCTTTCATAAAACTGTTTTGGTGTCCAGTACCTTGGCATAAGCTACAAGATGACTACGGAAGTAAATTAAAGTAAACAGTGTCCACTTCACAACACTTTTGAAGGCGACCTAGTGACAGTGGAGATCTCTGACCACTTATCAAAGAGCCAACGTGGATTGATCTAAACAAACCCTATTTAAACATAGCATATCTGATTTGGTATTTTTGCATATTTTCTAGTCACAGAGACTTGTCTCTGTGAAATTCGGGCTGTCTCTCCCCCGGAGAACGCGTCGCCGCATGTGCAGCACCTACCCATGGTGGGTTTTTGGGGGGGGCAGGGTGAGGTATCTGGGGAGGAGGGGGGGGGGTGGGGGGGCAGACTTAGGAAACCTAGCTATCAACTTGGTCGTATCAGGCAGCAGGATTTCTCCCTGATCTTATCGACTTTTTAACTGCCTGTGGGATTTTTTACGTGCGTAAAGCGCACTGGTCAGACTAGCTTTAAGTCTCCATCCAAAGGACTCAACCTTCAGTTTGATTTTCCCATTCGAACTGGAAAACATAGGGTGAGGCTGGGATTCGAAGCCGGGTCACTCACGCTGCAGCCATGCATTGAACTTGGCAGGCGAACGTCTTAACCACCCTGCCACCTTTCTCACTAAATTTGAGTTGCCAACGTTCTGTCTAAAATGATTGAGGACATTGGTAATCCAATCGTTTTTGCTTTTGGTTTCTGTGGAAATCTGGTGATACTTCTGATCATGTTTCGTCTTCCTTCATCCATCTACAGTGTTTTCTGCAAGGTCATGGCTGTGTCTGATCAGTTGGTGTTGATAACAGGTCCTTTGGAACGATGGCTGTACAGGACATTTGGTGTGATGTACTCCAGTGCCCGTAGTGAATGGCAGTGTAAGCTGAATAGAATGGTATACAACACCGCATCGCCTGTATCGTCATGGATGCTGGTGTCACTCACCGTGCTCAGAGCTGTCTCTGTGCTGTTTCCACTTCGTGTCAGATGCTGTGTGGACCAAAAGAAAGTCAAGAGTTATATTCAGTGTTGTCATCTTCACTCTCATGTTGATGAATGGCTACATATTAGGATATTTTCGCATAAGAAATGAACGTTGCAAAGAGATTTATCGAGCATTGTACTTTCTTTGGGTTCGTCAACTTCAAACTCGTTTGCTCCCTTTCCCTTTATTGGCTGTCAGCAACTGTGTTCTGTTGTGGACACTGGTCAGATCAGTCCGGACAAACAAACATCGTGTTCTGAAGCTACAAAGCTCCCAGGATGTCAGAGAACGGAAAATGTTCTCATTGACTGTCAACTTGATATTTTTGCTGTCAGTGTACGCTTTTGTCCTTCTTGCAACACCTGTCACTGTGTATTTAGTAATGGAGGAATATGTAGTAAATGGACGATATTGGATATTTTCTGAAGCCAGTTTACTCTTATGGTACACCAACAGTGCTGTCAACTTCTACCTGTACTGTTGGACTGGCAGGGTCAGAGCAGAATTTCTAAGGATAGCTCAAATGTTTTACCGGTTATGTTGTGGGAACAAAACATTTAGCTCTTAAGCATTTCCATAGAATCAGAACTCACTACATTATGCAAAAAACAGTGTGTCCTAGGAAGTGAAATTTAAGTCTAAAGTACCTACTTAAACTTAAACGCACGCGCACACTGACTACGCAAGAAAACTTAACATGTTTCAACTTGAAAGAGTGCAGGTTTTCAAGAATGGGACAGAACCATGCTACGTGGACAGTTTAAATGCGTTGCTTGAAATGTTAATTAGTTATTGCTTTAACATAGAAAGCTGAGTGACGCAGAGCGGAACGTCAGTGGAAGAAATCAGGGCTTCACGTTCACGAGAAAATCTTCAACTGGCAGAAACATCGTGTGGACAGAATTGTGTTCGAGGCCCAGTTTGATTTATTTTCCAGCTAAACAATGGACTGTAAAACATCTGCTCAACTCTATCAGCTGACAAACAGTCTGTTGGGCAGAAAAAGCAGCACTCCACTACCTACCGTTTTCTCCCCTTCTGACCTTCCTGTGCTTTTCTCTGACTTGTTCAACTCAAAGATCAAAACCATACGAGACAATTTGGACAAAACTTGTTTGGCACAGTCCCCTTTTGTCAGTGATACTAGCTTTTCTGGACAGCCTTTCACCTCGTTTAGTAGTGTGACTGATAGTGATGTTAGAAAAGTGATAACCAACTCACCATTCAAAACATGCGAACTTGATCCATTGCCTGCATCTTTCATGATTGATTGTCTTGATGTTTTGCTTCCCCACATAACTGATGTTATCAGTTGTTCCCTTTCATCTGGTATTTTCCCCCTAGTGTACAAATATGCTGTTGTTCGTCCCTTACTTAAAAGCCCTCTTTGGACCCAAACCTTTTGCAAAGCTACAGGCCTGTTTCTAACCTTCCCTTCCTGTCCAAAAAAGCCTTGAGATAACTGTTCTTTCCCAGCTTTCAGCGCATCTCACTCATAACAATCTCATTGACCCCCACCAGTCTGCTTACAGAGCTGGTCACAGCACAGAGACTGCCCTCCTCAACGTAGTTAGTAATCTACGTCTCGCCCTTGATAATGACAAAATCTCTCTTCTATCCCTTCAGGACCTATCCGCAGCATTCGACACTATAGATCACGGCATTCTTCCATCCAGACTTCAAAACTCCAGAAAAAGAAAAATCTTTTGGCGATTCAGGGCACAGTTCTCAGCTGGTTAATATCCTACCTGAGCACTCGTTCTCAGACAGTCTGTGTAAATGGCCTTTCCTCTCCAACCATTCCTCTTACCTGTGGTGTGCCACAAGGCTCTGTCCTTGGGCCCGTTCGTTTTGCCTTGTTCGTCAGACCTGTGTCTGATATCATTGACCAACACTCCTTGATGCATGGAGTTTTGCTGACGACACACAGCTGCAGGAGTCAGCCTCTTTGTCTGAAGTTGCTAATATGCTCAGTAACATCCAGCGCTGTATTCCTGACTTAAAGCACTGGATGACTTTAAAAAAGTTGCAATTGAATGACGATAAGACAGAACTGATCCACATTGCCCCTACCAAGTTTCAAAATCACACTGCCCTCCCTTCTTCCACCATTATTGGCGCTTCTGATATAGTCTTCTCTTCTCAGGTTCGAAACCTTTGAGTTACTTTTGATTCAACACTCTCTTTCAAGCAGCACGTTTCAAAATTAGCTCCATCCAGCATTTTCTTTCAGTTGAAGCCACAAAGACACTGGTCTGTGCTCTAGTCCTGTCCAGGTTGTATTGTTGTAATAGTCTCTTGGCTGGCTCTCCAACATATCTTTTTGATAAGTTACAGAGGGTCCAGAACAGTGCTGCCAGACTTGTGTTGAAGTCCTCTAGATGGGAACATGTCTCCCCAATTCTAAGGTCTCTTCATTGGTTACCTATTCAATCCGGGATTGCCTACAAACTATGGTCCATTTGCTTTGCCTCTGTCACTGGTGCGGGACCTCAGTATCTCAGAGACATTCTTCATACCTACATCCCATCCCGTCAGCTCCACTTTCTGCAGATACCCGTCTCTTGCGCATTCTGACAGACAGAACCAAATCCTTTGGTCAGCGAGCTTTTGCCTTACAATGCCCTTCTCTCTGGAACAACTTACCTTTCATTGATCCTGAGGCGAGAGAGCTCCTGGGACGAGTCAGTGAAAGCCTTGACTTGGAGGACAGTGTTAGAGCTGATGTGAAGACCTTTGTTCTCTCCTGTGTCTATAGTGAAAGTGCACATTCTACCTGCGGGCAGGTCAGAGCTTCCAAGTGGCACAGGATGAAGAGGAAGTGTACAATCCACCTCCCACCTGATGACGACTCCTTGAATCTCTATGTGGAAAGGACAAACTACATCACATATTGCCAACTTCATTGCAACCTGTTTGACCATCCATCACCAATTGGCCATGGCTGGGAACTGGTGAATGGGAAGTGCCGACCAGTGCGCTACACCCAACCCCCATTGCCCCAACAGCTCACACTTTGTGACTCTTCAGAGGAAAGTAGAAGTGACGATGAGAGGAGTGAGTCTGATGATTCAATAGATTCAGAAGTGTATATGTTCCATTAGATACAGAGGTAGTCAGTGTAACTTGCAAATCCACGTTAATTGTTAAGCGTTTCCATGGATTGAACTAGATGCTGATTGACTTCAACTTCAACTTCATGCGACAAATGCATGTCAATGTATTAATATGCTATCAGACTCCATATAACTGGCTGCATTCAAACTTTCCAGAGCAAGCAAAGAGACCTATTACATCATGGGATAGGATTTTCATTTTCAGTATCTTGAAATCCGAAAATTTGTCTCTCTTCAGCCACAAACATTGAACTTTTTTTTACTTCTGTGATGACCTTTGCATCCTTACTTCTACTTCTATTGTTCATAACTCAACTCAGAACAAAAAGAGCTCTCATGAGAGCCTACTATGAAGGATCTACGACGACTTTGCAAAACTGACCGTTCGGAGCTAAAAATCGGTGGCCATCTTGGATTTGAACATAAGAAATAGGTCAAATCATCAAAGTCCTAGAAACCATGTTTTGTGCAGCACCAAACCAGTAAAAAGTTTATTTTCAAAATGGCCGTTGGTGACCATTTTGGATTTGGGGCTCTCACAAGTTATGCCCACATTTTTGCGAAAGGCATGGTGGCTAATTTTTTTATTTAACCTTTAGATAAGTCAAATCCACTGAGAAACGGACCTCCGCTCTCAACAGTCACGGAACCCTATCCTACAACCAAGTAAGAAAGTTCGGACGAGTGATGTCCCTTGCGTGCCCTGGTGAGTTTCCAGTCACACACACACATACACAGTGACACACACACACACAACACACACGCGTACAAGAACGCACGCACACACACACACGCACACGCACGCGCACACACACACACACACTATGACAGTAAAGAGAAAGAGGAGCCGCTGTAGCTCGCTAGCTCGTAATCCGTCATGGTTTGCGAGTTTAATACCGTGGGTAGTTTGTGCACTTTAACAAGTACTTTGCCGGAACTCACCTGCGACACACCAGAGCAGGGGCAGATAACGCTAATTGATCTAGTTTCGGGAAAGTGCTATACTGGAGATGACCCAACTAAACATTCGACCCTCGATAATTAAAATTTTCTTCTTTTTTTCTTCATTGGTCATATCTCGGGATACGTTATATTGCTAATGACGATGTCACGACGTATTCACGTCATTTTATTTGTTTACTATTCTCCAACAATGTGCCTCATATAATTATGCTACAATATTTAAACTTGTCCGCATTTTATTGCTAATTGTTATCGGTTTCATACCCTAGGCTGCATTTGTTTGTCATGTTCTATAATGTATAGTTCTTTTATACGTGCTTCAATATATATCTGTGCGTATGTGCATGTATACTTGCGTGTGTGCGCACGTGCGGGTGTGTGCGTGTATGGTTTGCACGCATGTATGCACGCACGAGTATTAACAACTATGCATATGAGTATGCAAGTATTAGAAATCCATATTTCAACCTGCTTTGCTACCTATATCTTCAAATATGTATGTGTAATAGTATGCCTTGCATGTTTGTATTCTATGTTCGTATAAATCAAGGACAGACTGGAAGACTAAAATCTTTATCCTTAAAAAATAAAGTTCAAATTTTCAAGTTTTCAAGTGTTCTCTCTCTCTCTCTCTCTCTCTCTCTCTCTCTCTCTCATCTCTCTCTCTCTCTCTCTCTCTCTCTCGGCATGTCCGTATGCGCGTGCGCGCTGCTTTTTTTCTTCTTTTTTTTGTGTGTATGCATATATATGTGTGTGTGCGAACTGTGCGTGTGCGCGTGCGTGCCTGCGTGATTCACCGTAAAGCATTGCCGCGGATTTTCTCTTACATACAACAAACGTCAGCTGTCCGTTCTGTGACATTGGGCATGATCGCCAGGGTCACTGAAATAAACAGCGCTCCAAAGCCGTTTAGTCTACGGGCAGAACTGCTTTCAATGAAGATGCATCAATATGATTTTGATGTCATCAGATGCTGCATTATTTAGAAGGGTCTCTGAATTGGTTAAGTTGATGACCAAACCTCAAAACCATTACTCCACTGAACGCAGCTACCTCCACACTCCAGCATTGTTCTGACCAGTAGAATGGAGGACTCACGCCGCCTCCAACGGAATGCTTGGGATGACATGTATTATCTGATCTTTGACATTGGCACGCCTGTTGTGGCTGGCTTTGGGTTGTTTGGAAATGTGATGCTCATTATGATCATGCTTCGCCTGCCTGCATCCACGTCAACCGTGTTCTTCATAGTTCTGGCTGTGTCTGACCAGATGATGTTACTGATAGAGCCATTCCAGAGGTTACTCAGGGATTATTTTGATGCACCATCACTCACAACAAGTGGCTCCTGGCAGTGTAAGGTCTATAAGTTTCTCATGTACGTGACGCCACCTGTATCGGCATCGATGCTGGTGTCACTCACCATGCTCAGAGCTGCCTCTGTTGTGTGGCCACTTCGTGTCAGTGCTGTGTGGACCAAGAGAAAGTCAGAAGCTACTGCTGGAATAATGGTCATTGTTCTAGTCCTGATTAATGGTCACTTGCTCTACGGTAGTGACCTTAAAAGAGGAAAATGTTCAGCGTCCAAATACGGCACCAAAATGTACCAATGGTATTTTAGTTTCATTCAGCCTTGGGTTGACCTGTTACAAGGATGTGTTATACCTTTCACGTTTCTGGCAGTAAGCAACAGTGCTCTAGTGTGGACACTGGTCAGATCTGTGAGAACAAACCAACATCTCTCTGTACAACAAGCCAGCCAGGATTCCAGACAACAGACAGTGTCTTCACTGACTGTCACCCTGATTGCTGCCAGTGTTTGTTTTGTCCTCCTGACAGCACCGATAAACATTTGTTTGATACTGATGGGCTTCATTGACTGGAGTGATCCCATACAACGCAGACAATGGTGGTTGTTTCAATCTGTGGGCTTTGTACTGTGGTGGTCCAACAGTTCCATCAACTTCTATCTGTACTGTCTGACTGGCACCAGGTTCAGAGAAGAGTTTATAAAAATAGCTGCGGAGTTTTACGCCATTTTCTGTAAGAGGAAGAGTCAGTCACCCAGAACATGACAATGAAGGTAAATGCTACCAGATTTCCAGCAGGAAGAAATGTTGAAGTGTTTAGCCAAATGTATTAATGCATTGAGCCATGACTTGCTTTGGCCTGTGCAGCCACTTCCACCCCACCCGGTCCTTCCTGTTGTTCTCCTTGAAATTGCCGTTTCATGTATGGACACCAAATTGTATTTAGCATATTCTAAGTGTGGCCTAACAAATTGAAGAAAAATATCTTTGTTTAGATATGAAAAACTTCTTCTGATAATGGGCAACATTTGGTTTGCTTTGTTCACTATTATCTGAATGTGGTTATCAAAAGACAAACATGTATCAAATGTTACTCCTAGATCTTTGTCGATCGTTAGAGCATTTATAAGTTGCATATCATTATTTAATTTCATAGTATAACCACTCTTCTGACTTGTCTTACCAACATGTAAAACTCCACATTTTGAAACATTAAAATATAAATTCCAGGTTTCAGAACAATTTTGTAAACTATTACAGTACACCCCGCTTATAGTAAAGTGCAGGGGAGCAAGGCTTTTCCTTTACTATAACAGGTTTTTCTTATAAACGATGTTCGGATATAGTAAAGTTTTGATGATATTTTTTATCTTATCCGATGTTGTTTTTTCAAAGTCAAAGCTAACGTAAAATACTAAATATAAACCCATCCTACCCCTTCCTCATATGGTTTGAGGTCCAAAAAGGTGATTGGGTTTATACATGGTATATTTCCCTGTGCACAAAACAAAACTAGCTGTAAAAGCATATAGTGTACAACCTCTAACTTCCAGAATCACCTTTGAATCTATTCATGCATGCACACGCACGTGCGTGCGCACAAAACATCATGCACACACTACGCACACACACACACCACACACACGCGCGCGCGCGCGCACCGTGACCGAACAGTTTGCCTGCGGACATTTCGCCGACGGACACTTCGCCTACGGACATTATGCCTATGGTCACCATGCTCACCGGACATTTTGCCTACTGGACATTATGCCTACAGACATTATGCCTGATAATAGATTATCATGCCTGCAATAAAATATCGCATTTTCATGATGCTACAGCAAAACCCAGTTATAAGAAAATCGAAGGGAGATAATTTTTTTGTTTTCTTATATCCGTGTTTTCTTATATCCGAAACTCGGATAAAAGAAAACATTTTGATTTTTTTTTTCTTATAACCGAGTTGAATGGGGGAAAAGGGAAAAAATAAAAGAAAAAAGACAAAAAAAAAAAATGAAAGAAAACAGAAACATAAAACGAAAAAAAAATGCTTTTACATAAATTGGTGCATAAAAAAAAAGCAAAGGAGGAAAAAAAGAAAGAACAGAACAGAAAATTAATAAAAACATAAAATGAAGGCAGACGTGGTGTGAGTTGCATGATGAGCGAGCAAGATAGCGGAGAGCAGATGAATGAGTGGGTGTGGTGTGAGAGTAACATATTTGTTTAAATGTAAATTTATGTTTCTTGTTTTTTAATCAATATTCTAATTTGGATGTATAACTTAATTTACACAGTGGAAGACAATTTTGTAATTTGCGTTTGTACAATGCCAATGGACAATAAAGAAACTTATGACTTATGACATTCATGTTTTACATCATAAAATCAAAATACAGCAAATCTCGGTTATAAGAAAATCGAAGGGAGATGGTGTTTTGCTTATTATCATATCCAAGTTCTTCTTATATCCGAAACTCAGATATAAGAAAACATTTTGAAGTTTTTCCCTTATAAACAAATTGAATGGGGGAAAAGGGAAAAAAGAAAAGAACAGAAAGACAGAAAAACAAAACGAAGAGAAAATCCTTTTTCCTAATTTGGTGCATGTCTTACATCATAAAATCAAAATAGTCTACCAAGAAGAAGATTTAAAGGTGCCTACAACAACTTAACTAAGAAACCTTTTTTTTTGGTCTTTTTACTGTTATCAAAAGCGTACCCCTTCACCTTTCTTGTACTGAATTATTACCATTTACTGTCCACCCATGCAGCTTTTCATCGATTGTTTGCTTTTGTTTATGTGGATGTTCGTCCACATATTCAGTTATTTGTATTTATCTTCTTAAAGAAATGAATTGCCTTTTCCTCTCTGCCATTGCTGCTGAAAATGTAAGGATGGACAGTCTCTCTACCACCAACACAAAAGAGTAGGTACTCATATTTTTTCTTCTGCTCAACATTTATTTTGCACAGAATACTGAAGGAAAGTAGGGAATAAAGGAACAAAAACAACTCAATTAGTCTTGTAATCAAGTGCCTGTACTGTTTAGAATGTCTGTGACACAACTGGTATGAGGTAAACTTTCCCTTTTTGGAACGACTTCAATTTTCTCAGAACATCCTTTCAGTTCAGGTCCAACTCATTTTTTAAAGACACACTGACCCAACATGATTAAATCCCTTGTTTTTTTCTGGGTAGCTGTGACCCACATACAAATTCCCCCAACTTATAATTGAGGCTGCTCTTTAAAATGTTTCGTTTTCAATTTGGGGGCATTTGTATGGGAGTCAAACCTGGTCAAAACAAGATTTTGTTACCAGCTATAAGGAGGGAAAACAAGTGGAACCCGTGATTTTGACACGTGATCTGGTGGGTCTTTAAGAAAATGTTGTCATTTCGCTTATAAGTAAATAGAACTCGCTTATAAGAAAATGAACTGCAAACCAACTCGTTTGTATGACATAATTTTCTTATATCCAAGTTTCCATTGCGGATGGGAGAAAAAATGTGCTTGCTTATAACCGAGTTTTCTTATAAGCGAGTTTCTTATATCCCAGTTTTGATCATAGATAAAGAAGAAGTTCGGCAGGGAATTTTTTTTTTTGCTTCATTGTAAGCGAGTTTTCTTATAAGCGAGTTTCTTATAAGCGGATTCGGCTGTATATATATTTTTTTTTCAGATTCTTTTTTTTTCCCACTAAGTAATGAGGGGAAAGAAACATGTTTTTGAGTGCCTTTCAATTTCGTTGATGAAGGTGGGTAGAGGGAGTAGTGAGACTGTGACGTATACATTGATGACGTATTTACAAAGGTCATGAAGAGGACAATTTTTTTTTATTGTAATGAGGAGGAACCACAAATGACTTTACTATAGGTTTTTTTTTTTAATTTTTTAATTATAACCCAGTTGCTATTATTGGTGGGTGGAGGGAGTGGTGAGACTGACGTGCATGACATTGGTGATGCGTATTTACAAAGCAGACACATGAAGAGGACAAGTTATTTTTTATTGTAACCGAGGAGCCAGTCCTGTGGGGAACCGAAAGTAACTTTACTATAGCAGTTTTTTTAAAATTATAACCGAGTTGCTACTATCCGAGGTCTATTTAGTAATAAAACAGTAGACCTTTGGCCTGAAACCAGTGCTTTCCTTTACTGTAACCGAAATTTCTTATAACCGAGTTTACTATAAACGGGGAGTACTGTAATATCATTTTGCAGAATATCATGATCAGAAGGGTTTTTTTGTATACATTTTCGTGTCATCAGCAAAATGTTTACATAAACTGAGAACTGAATTATGCATGTCATTGATAAATATTGTAAATAATATAGGTCCTAAAATATATACTACCTTGAGGAATACCACTTAAGACGCTTACTTTAGAGAGATCTGTCCTTTAGAAAATGTTGTATCCATTTAAATACATCATTAGAAATACCATACGCTGACAATTTAACTAATAGTCTCTCATGTGGAACTGTGTCAAATGTATTTTTTTGAGATCCAATGTAACTTTTTATTTCTTGTCGTTTTATCTTTATGGTTTCTCATTTGGTTCTTTTTTTGTTTTTTTTTTTCTCTCTCTATCTCTAATTCGAAAATATATGTATATGTATGTCCAGACCTCTGGATCAAGGCAATTAAAGTGTAAAGTCTTCTATTTACTTCTATACATATGAGTTTGACACGTTGATCTTTTTTTGACTGGAAGTCACGTGTGACATTTAGAATACAAGTATTGTCTGTGAAGTGAGACAATATAGTGCATCTCTAATTAATCTTTCTAGAACCTTCCAAACTACACAATCAAGTTGACAGGCCTATAATTACCGGGACAGACTTAGATCATTTTTACCAAGCATTACCTCTGGCGGGTTTTAAAATCCGATGGCAAATCTCCCGAATTCGACAGATTTGTTTGAACAAAGACTAAAGGAGTCGACAATGAGTCATCGCAAAGCTCTTTAACACTCTAGGCAGTATAATCTGACCTTGAGATTTATTGGAATCTAAATTCTTTAATTTATCTTTAACTGCCTGAGGGTTACCCTAACACTTGTAGGAAACCTCCATTATAATAAGACATTTCCTTCTAGGTTATGAATATGGTGTCTTCACGAGTAATCACACTGGGAAAAAACTGTTGAAAGTTTCTGCTTGGTCTAAATCATCACAGCCGAGTGCCCATCAGACGTTTCAGTGCAGCTGCTGCCTAGATGTTTAATTTCATCTTCACTAGTGTTTTGCGACATATCTCCAAACTTTTTTGGATTGACTTTACTTCTTTTGCTACCTTTTTTTTAATTCTTTAACTTTTTGTCTTTATCAATTAGTACATTCATTTCTATTTTTCTCTGACCGAGTCAGAGGTGAAAAAACCTTGAACCAACACTATAAGGCCCTAAGCAATTTTTTAGAGGTGATGATGATGAGATTAGCGCCGGTATAAGCTATTTTAAAGCTTAATTTAAAATACTAGCACAATACATGCACAGTAGGACTAACATCAGGAGACACTTTTTCAGAAACAGAAAAGCTAACTATTGGAACGCACTTCCTGCTCAAAACAAAACTTGCACCTGATACTAACAAATTAAAACACAGCCTGGACAAAGACCCAAACCGTAGTAAATTAAAATACCAGTGTAATTATATGACTGGTAGTCTATTAAAACCGTCACAGCTGTGCCAACTGATTTTTAAAATATACCTACACAGCAAAACCCGGTTGCAAGAAAATCAAAGGGAGATAATTTTTTATTTTCTTATATCCGGGTTTTCTTATAATTTATCCGAAACTAGGATATAAGAAAAAAAATGATTTTTTTTCTCTTAGTATATACTCGAGTTTGAATGGGAAAAAAATGGAAAATTAAAAGGGAAAAGAGAAAAAAAAGAGAAAAAAATAAAATAAAAGACAAACATAAACATAAAACGAAGAGAAAATGATTTTACATAATTTGGTGCATGCAAAAAAAATCAAAAAAAGGAGGTAAAACAAAGGAGAAACAATGGATAGAACACAAAAAGAAATTAAAAAACAAAAATGAAGGCCAAGAACGTAGTATTGGGTGGGGAGTTGCCATGATGAGCGAGCCAAGATAGCGGAGAACACATGAATGAGTGGGTGTGGTGTGAGAGAATAACATATTTGTTTAAATGTAAATTTATGTTTCTTGTTTTTAATCAATATGAACTCATTTTTACACAGTGGAAGACAATTTTGTATTTGCGTTTGTATAATGCCAATGGACAATAAGGAAACTTGTGACCTATGACTCATGTTTTGCATCATAAAATTAAAATACAGCAAAACTCGGTTATAATAAAAATCGAAGGGAGTTGATGTTTTGCTTATTACCATATCCAAATTTTCTATATCCGAAACTCGGACATAAGAAAACATTGACCTGTGGAAAAGGGAAAGAGAACATGGGAAAAAAGAAAAGCAAAGAAAGAAACAGAAATACAGAAAAAACAAACAAGAGATAATCCTTTTCCCAATTGTGATGCAATTTCTAACATCATGAAAATATTCTTCTTTAAAGAAATGGATTGCCCTTTTTATTTTGCCTCTCTGCCATTGCTGACTGAAAATGTAAGGATGGTCCTTCTTCTCTACCACCAACACAAAAGTACAGGCACTTATATTTTTTTCTTCTGCTCAACATTTATTTTGCACAGAATACTGAAGGAAAGTATAAAATAAAGGAACAAAAACAACTCAATTAGTCCTGCAATCAAGTGCCTGTACTTGTTAGAAATGTCTGTGACGCAACTGGTATGAGGTAAACATTCCCTTTTTGGAAGGACTTCAATTTTCTGGGAACATCCTTTCGTTCAGGTCCATCTTTTTAAAGACACAGTGACGCACCACGATTCAGTCCCTTGTTTTTTTTCTGGGTAACTGGACCCACATACAAATTCCCCCAACTTAAATTGAGGCTACTCTTTAAAATGTTGTTTCGTTTTCAATTTGGGGGGGCATTTGTATGGGAGTCAACCTGGTGTCAAAACAAGATTTCCTACCAGCTATAAGAGGAAAAACATGTGGAACCCGTGATTTTGACTCGTGATTTGGGGGGTCTTTAAGAAAATGTTGTCATTGGTAATTCGCTTATAAGTAAATAGAGCTCGCTTATAAGAAAATGAACTGCACACCAACTCTCTTGTATGACATAATTTTCTTATATTTCAAGTTTCCATTGCGGATTGGAGAAGGAATTTGCTTGCTTATAAGCGAATTTTCTTATAAGCGAGTTTCTTATAACCCAGTTTTAATCATAGATAAGAAAGAAGAAGTTCTGGTAGGGACATTTTTTGCTTTCATTATAAGCGAGTTTCTTATCAGCGGAGTCGGCTGTATCGTTCTGTAAGGCAAAGATATTCTACAAAGGGTAAGAATTGATACTTAAAGAGCTCTGCGAACCGGCTGATCGAGTTATCGTTAGTGGCAACAGTACACCATTCACAGCGGGCTATCCAAAACTCATACTGGAACTTGAACTGAGAATTCAACTGGCCTATCGACGTGAAAATGGTCCTGTTTAAAGGGACATCACAAGTGTTTCTTGTCATCACTACTCATCTAGGGACAAAGAGACCGGATTCTTATCTCCCTGATACAGTCCTGTGATAAGGTTACTGTGTCTGTGCATAGCTGCTCCTACTAAATGTTACTTCTTTTTTGTTCGTTTTTTTTTTTAATGACTGCATTTTTTGGAACATTCTTTCAGTTCATTCCCTAATTTTTTTTTAAATTGATTATAAGAAAATCAAACTCGCTTGATAAAAAATGACTGCAAACCAAACTCCCTTGTATGAAATCATTTCTTATATCCGAGTTTACATCGCGAATGGAGAACGAATTTGCGTGATTATAACCGAGTTTTTCTTATAAGCGGTTTTCTTATATTCGCGTTTTTGATAATCAGAAGAAAGGAATGATTCGGCCAGGGAAAAGAAATTGCGTGATTATACGCGGGTTTCTTATACGTCATTTCTTATAAGCGGGTTCGCTGTAGTAGGGTAAAAAAACGGGTGAAAGCCCATGGGCGGTAGAAGCCCATCAACTCCAATTTCTCCTGAATGAGAACATTTGCCACATTTTGCCCATGAGACGAAGTGTTAATGTTTAGCATTCGTCTTATTGACAAATTTGAACTGAAATTTGCTTTATTTCTATTAGAATAATTGCATGGGCTTCTTACCCGCCCATGGTCTTTTTACCCCGTCTTCATCTACCTCCCTAGCCAACTGAATTTTTTAATATCCCAATCAAGAGAAAGGACGCTGAGAGGCCGCGAGGCCCAGTTGTCCTACCTGACCTGACCTGACCTGACCAGCTTGTGACCGACACTTTAGCTGCTGACTATTTTACCGGTCACAGTAATTTAGCCTACAGACTAAAGTGCCGGTCAACATAGCCGGAGGCACTCGCAAATCAAGCTCCCGTGTCTATAGCACTACTGGGCTAAACCCTACTCCCAATAGAACTACGTGTCATAGAACTACTGGCCGATATCACTATACAGTGTCAAAATCCTCATACAAGGGCGTGGCTGTTTTTACCGTTTTTGGACAAAAAATCCAGGTATGCCTAAGTATGGACAAAGGAGTCGTAGCGCTATTGACACACGAATCCTACAATTTGAACTTTTTTCCCTTTCCTTCTTTGCCATGTATATAGTGCCAATGTCCATTGGGTGAAATAGAGCCATATAATTAGCAAACATTTGCCGAGAGTGTAGGCTAACACCACGTAGTCCTTTCAGTACGTAGTTGCTGAGAGACACTCCATGACACCTTCATATCTCCCCCTCCCCCGATCATCTCTCTCCCTCTCTCCTCTCTCTCAGTTTGTCTATCTATCTGTGACTTGTTTCTGTCACTCTGTCTGTCTCTGTCTCTGTCACGAAATCCCCCGCTCGATCTTGATCAGGATTGGAGAGGAAAGCGTGAACCCCAAGGGAGTCTCGCCGCCCACGACAGACAACTCACAGGAAAGGCACACCATAAATACATATACAAAACAAGACGATTTATATATCAAGCTACACACCACTACACAATACTACAATACATTCAACGTTTAACAAATTATTTACATATTATACTGGCATTCAAAAGTTTGTCCAAGAGATAAACTAAAGCCGACTTGACTAATTACAGTCAGGTCGGGAACACGACCAAGGCACCACAGGAAACACAGGTACCCAGTGCAGGTACACAGGTAAGGATCAGGTTCAGGACTGTATGAAAACCAAAACAAAAACCTGGCTTTGAACATCCAGAGCAACACAATTTGTGTGTTTCCCCCAAAACAAAATCCCAGAGTCCTCTGTCAGGGATGTAAACACCTACCCTCTTTAAACTTGTTCTCTCCAAGAACCAAAACGCTGAACAACATGTTTCATATGATTTACTTTTGCTGTGTGCGAGGTGGTGGTGGTGGGGGGGGGGGGAGGGTGGATGGGTGTATGATGTGTAGGTTTTTTTTTGTTTTTTTTTTTGGGAAA
>JAGGCT020004069.1:840510-863010 GCA_017654935.2 Phymorhynchus buccinoides
GTTTTTCTCTTGTAAATTTCTGTGAACGTTGTATATAATCGCTTCACATTTTGTGGGGTGAGCACACAATATCTCATGTTTTGCAAGACACGATTGCTCCAAATGTTGATGGATAGCGTAATCTCTAAAACTAACGGATCTGCTCGACATATTGTAACAGTGCTGACCTTAACCTTGAAATTTGACTCTCTTTTTTTCTTTCTTCTCTTTAAAAAAAATCACCACTTTCCTCGGAAGGTGGCGAATCTTCTTTTCCCCTCTTTCCTTCTTTCCTTTTTCTATCTTGCACACTTTTTCTCTTCTCTCTCTCTCTCTCTCTCTCTCGCTCTCTCACCTCTCTCTCTCTCTCTCTTCTCTCTCTCTTCTATCTCTCTCTCTCACTCTCAATCTCCATCCCTTGTTGTTGTTGTTGCCGCTGCCGTCGTTCCCGTCCTCAGTCGCCGCTGTTGTTATCTCCTCCAGCTTCCTTTGTTTCTTCTTCATCTTCACCTTGTCTCCTTTTCCCTTTTCGTCGTTCCTGGCTTTCCCTTTTCCCCTCCTCATTCTGTCCCTCCCTCTCTCCTCCCCCTCTTCCCCTTTTTCCTTCTTTCTTTTCATTTTCCATCTTTCCTTCTTTCCTGTCCTTTTTTTCTCTCTTTTTCTTTTTCCTTTCTTTATTCTTATTTTTCTTTCCTTTTCCTCTTTTTTTTCTGTATTCTTGTTTGCAGTATTTTTCTTTCTTAGTCTCTTTTTTTCTTTGTTCCTCATTTCTTCTTTTCTTTCTTTATCATTTCTCTCTCTTTTTTCTTCTTCTTTTTTCTCGTTTCATTTTCCTTCATTTTTTCCGTTGATTGATGATAATCTGATGATAATGAGTCCTGATGAAGATGATGCTGTGGTATTTATTAAGGATTTGAGACAACGTGGCAGGGCTGTCCTCCAAGCTCCCTATCAAATTTATCCTGGCGTCAAACAGGCCCTGGAGGAACAGACACCTGCAGTGTTGGTCAGGAAAGTAGAGCAACACTCTCAAATACACATAATACACATCCGTAAAGTGGATGAAGCACGACTGTGTGGTCCCAGCCTTCCCATTGATCCCACAGCACACTGACTCTGGGTAGGAACCGGCCTGGGCCAGAAAACCCCCCACCACACAAGACTCTGGTGGGATTCGAACCCACGATCTCCCAGTCACTAGTCCGCAACTCTAACCACTGAGCTACGGGGGCTGGTAAATATGAGAATTAAAACGCACAATTTTCTTTTTGTGGTCATGTCTTCTAAGTTTATGAAGTCCCAAAATATATGGATAGAACGCTTAGTGTGATATAGTGAGATGCGGAGAAGGCCCAGCTGTTATATTTGTGTGTATTGAACTTGACCTTTGACCTGTCAAATTGTCATCTTTCACATTTACATTTGTGTTGCAGTTATGGCCTCTAGATTTGGAAAGAAGCTAGATTAGCTTACGTTAACTCGGGGTCGACGAGCGTGAGAGGGGGAGAGAACGGGTATAGTATCCTGTGGGTATGGAAAAGCAAAAGAAAGACATGTCTGCTGCTCGGTGACCCCCTTGTTCAACATGGTTTTGTTGTTGTTGCATTTCTTGTCATAATTAAAAAATAAGGACGTCATTGTCTGACTCTCACAGAGTCTATAGAAACCTGCTAAATACACGTCTCAGATTCCCCACATTAAGACCAATGCTAGCTCATATTCCCTTCTGGTTCTAAATCGTTAAGAAAAAGTGGGAACCGCTCGGAAAATGTTATAGAAAAGTGTTAATTATTAGCGAGGTCTTTTGTACCCACATGGAGACAATTCGCTACAAGAAAGACAGGTAAAACTGTCTTAAAAGCAGCCACAACATTGAATTCTCTAACAATAAAATCAGCTTGGGCCTGTTCCAATTTCCCCTTTCTTTTCCGTTTAGTTGTCCACCGCCCAACACAATCCAAAGGAGGACTATATTTTACTTCGCTTCTCTTATGTTCGTGTGTTTGTTCCTAAGTTTGTTTATGTTTCTCGGGAACATCTTGTGAACCACTCCACCGAATCGTTTCACATGTTGACACGTATAGTGGTGTATTACTCTCAAAGCTAAAAGAGATCAGTGGACAAATTCAAACCTTTCAGGAAGTCAATGAGGCGTTATACTACCCCTTGCCAATACGAAAGGGCGATAATCTTAGGGTGAAACTGTCGATGACACCTGGCGGCGAGTCAGGAGCAGATAATTTTATGTGGCTACAAACCACTAGTTTCTGACAGGCAAGGGCTATAATCTTAAGTAGGTGGCTTTTGCATTTGAGGTCGCGAGACAGGGGCTGATAATATTCGGTATAAAGCCTCATTTCTTGGTACGTGCAACATTTCGTGAACCGTTGTAGAAGGGGAGTGGGGGTGGGCAGAACCGTTTCTTCATATTTACTAAAACAAAATACTAACACAGTTATACACACACTGCTACTGACACAGACACTTTGACTGACACATATATAGACTTAGAGTCACACACACACACAAGCCAAAAACACACACAAGAGGAGAGAGAGGGGAGGAGGGAGAGAGAGAAAGACGAGAGACACAGATGAGAGATGACTCGGAGAGAAGAGCCGATCGAGATCACAGAGACAGACGAGAGAGGAGAGAGAGAGAGAGACATACACACACAGACCACACACCACACACACACACACCACACACACCACACACACACACACACAAACAGACACACACACACACACACACACACACACACACACACACGCACACACACACACACACACACACTCACACACGTTTGTTTTGTTTCACTTCTGTTCTGTTCATTTTCTAAATTAGTTTTCTTTAACGGGGAAGTCTTTGAACCGTACCACACAATCGTTTCACATGTTGTATAGAGGTGTAGTACTTGAAACTGAAGACGTCCTCATAATAAAACACACACATGCGGCGGGCGGAGCCACACACACACATACACGCGCGCGCACACACACACATATATCACACACACAAAAACAACACACACACACATGCATGCACACATACCACAAAATGTACACACACACGCGCGCGAGCACGCACAAACACAATTGACACGCGCGAGTGTGAAGATATAATTATTTCGTATTGAATTCTATTTGTTTGTCACAATGCCAAGTGCCAAACAGTCGTAGTTAGGCGTATAGCTTCATGTCATGACGTCAGTTTACCCAAATGCCAAACCATCTAAATGAACTCCCGTGTCCTTCTTACCTTCTTCTTCTTCTTCTTCTTCTTCGTTCCGCACCCATCCCCCCCCCCTCCCCACCCACTGCATTCCCTCCCTTTCCCTCTTCTGCGTTTCCTGGGCCATATGGCCACAATGGTTACGTATGTGTCCGTTTTCCAGTTTTCTCTGGTGTCCTCGCTGCATTCAGCCAAACACATTCCAATTTCGGAGGAGCTCAAAAGAGAAGAAAACTATATGGAAGATTAGTTTTGAAACTAGGCAGGAGAATGGGCCTTCCTCCTCTAAAGTCAGAAGGAAAGATAGTAGATGACACAAAGCAAAGGAAAAAGGCAAGAGTCAAAGAGAGAGACAGTTTAGAGGAAGCTACAAGCACATAGCTTCCAGAGGGTAGGGGAACTGTTTGTACGGAAGATCGCCGGGTATTCCCACGGGGAGAACTCCAGGTCAATTTGATTTATGGACGAAAAAAAGTGTTCTATAGCCACAGTCTAAATTGCAGAACCAATCATAATGAAACCTAACAGAATTGTCCCACGTTCATCCCTCTTCACCAGTTATTCGCTATCTATTTGGTATTTGACATTATTTTTCTGATCACAGAGATGCGTCTCGGATTGCTCTCAGCTGTAAAAAAAAAAAGTTGGAACGGCTAGGACCATCTTCTTTATCAAAAGAGTGAATTATTAGTGAGGACCTTTATATTCACACGAAAACAAGTTTCCATTCAGTGTGCTCAACAGGTTACACCATTGTAGTGAATTGCGCTGAAAATGTTAACAATAAAAGCAGCTAGGTCTTATTCCCGTTTACTGTTTGTTTTCCACTTGGTTGTCCTTTGCCGAACGTCGTCGAAAGAGGGACTATATTGTTGTTATCGTCTGCTTTGCTCATGCAGATTGTTCTTGTTCCCTTCCACATGCTTATCACAATGGAGTGGCGCATAAAACAATCGGCTACCGTCAATTTGAGCGAACATACCAAAAAGCGCGAAAATTTTCCGTATACAAAATGCGCGAATGTCTGATAGTCAAGAAGCGCGAACCCCCCACAGGGGAAAAATTAAAGATAACCGCAGTTTCGACGGCAGGAAACGGGTTATTAGTAACATTCACGCACTATTAGTACAAGTCACACAAGTTTTTTTCTTCGGTTTTGTTTGTGGCTCAAGCCACAAACCTATAACTCACTTTGTCGGTCGGTCGGTCCCGTCTGTCTGTCGGTCGGTCCAAAATTGTCGCACATTTTGACAAAATTGTCGCACTTCTAAACGAGGCTACACTTCTGGCCGCTCTTTAAAATGATGTATTTTAAAAGCGTACAAAATAATAAAACATATGTAATACAGACACTACAACAGACACGACGAGTATGCGGTGCTTCTTTCGATGAGTATAAGTAGGATAAATAGTTTTAAATGTTTTCCAAAAAGATATAAAAAGTTACGAAATGGTGCAGAGATAACATTCTGGTTTACAGATTAAAAAAGTATTGAAAAGCCAGGGGAGGCGACTCAATGTATGTAATGATTGGAGTGGTAAAAATAGACCGTCGTGCACAAACTATTGCGGATTTCGCGCTTGTTAGATGAGAGCTTTTGTTTTGTCCTATGTGACCACCTCATGTGGAAACATCGCGGGGCGTAGCTCCCCAAAGAATTCACGCAAGATACGCAATGTGCGTGCGTGGATGCATGCACACGTGTGTGTGTGTGGTTGTGTGTGTGTGTGTGTGTGTGTGTGTGTGTGTGTGTGTGTGTGTGTGTGTGTGCACTGTGTGTATGTGTGTGTGTGTGTGCTGTGTGTTTGTGTGTGTGTCGTGTGTTTGTGTGTGTGTGTGTGTGTGTGTGTGTGTGTGTGTTTCGTTCTTTATTTTTAACGTCTATCCACCTTACAGTGATCTTTTAGGACAACAACAACAACAAACAACAACAACAACAGCAACAACAACAACAACAACAACAACAAACAACAACAACAACAACAACAACAACAACAACAACAACAACAACAAAAGTCATATGTATGATTATGTGCAAATGTCCGTTTAAGGGGGTTGTGGGTGTGCGTGTAGGAAGATACGAAGGATTGTTAATCTATGCATGCATATAATTTACATGAATAAATGGAATGAGGGTATGTGTATCTGAGTACCTGTATGATTTAGACCCTATGTTAATGAAACGTCAGTGAAATACATAAACTTAGACTTACTTCTAAATATTTAAAGGTGGCCAGGTGGAAAAAAAAAAGAGAAAAAAAAACAACGAAAAAAAAAAAAAAAACAACAAACACAAAAAACAACAACAACCAATAAATGAACAATATTAAACTCAAAAAAAAAGGAAAGTAAAATACTTAACAAGAACATCAAAGCAAAGGTCCAATTGGGCTCCTAATAAGTCCCCGAACAACTTCTAGAAAGTTAGTAGGTAATTCATTACATTCTAGTTAGATGTGTTTCAGAGGCCGATTCACGCCGATTTCAAAATACAAATTCATTAAAAACATAAATTTATTATTTCTTGAAACTAAGTTAAACAAAAGTAAAACAGCAGCAGCACACATGCATTAAAAACTCAACGACTGTTTTAGAAATTGAGACAATATGCCAGTCCTTTGATCAACTGCATGTTGCAGCGCAGTTCACGCTCTGTCAGTAAACGAGCATAATTCACCTGATTTCTGGTGTTTTATCATGTTTTGATGAAAGCACGATAATCATCTGAACATTGCATAAATCGCCTGATTTCTGAATGATTTTCAGTGAAACTTTTTGGCAGGGAATTGTCGCGTCGCGGTGAATTCACTGAATTGTGCGCAGGGAATTGTCGAGGGTCGCGGGGAATTGTGCGCAGGGAATTGTCGGTCGCGGTGAATTGTGCGCCAGGGAATTGTTGGTCGCGGTGGAATTGTGCGCAGCTCCAGGGAATTGGTTCGCGGGGAATTGGGGGCGCGGGAATTGTCGGAGACACCCTCTGCGGGATAGTCGCGCAAATTGCATACTACATGTTCGAACAAATTGTATAGAGGCAAAGTAGCTGAAATTGACCTGTTCGCGCTTTTTGACGACTCCCAAACAATCGTTAGGCACATTGTTTCCCCTTCCCCTTTCTTTTTGTACTCCAAGGAGTAAGTTAGAATGGGAACGAGGGGGATTGGGGTTGTTGCTTCCTAGCGTGTGTGTGTTTTCGTGTCTGTGTGTGTGTGTGGGGTGTGTGTGTGTGTGTGGGTGTGGGGGTGTGTGTGTGTATGTGTGTGGGTGTGTTTGTGTTGTGTGTGGTTGTGTGTGTGTGTGTGTGTGTGTATGTGGGAACGGGTATATATGCGTTAGTGTGTGTGTGTGTGTGAGTTTGTGTGTGGGTGGTGTATGTGGTGTGTGTGGGTGTGTGTATATATATTTGTGTGTATGTGTGTTGTGCGTGCGCGCGCGCGCGCGTGTGTGTGCGTGTGTGTGTGTGAGTGCGCATGTCGTGTGCTGTGTGTGGGTGTGTGTGTGTGTGTGTGTATGTGTGGGTGTTAGTGTGTGTGTGTCCTTCTAATGACTATGTTTAATTGATTGTACTTAAATAACATTTTAGCTGTGACGGTGATACATTTATGCTTGACAGCGATTTTGTTATACTGGGGTGCATGCGCGTGTATGTGTGCGTGCTAGTGCGTCCGGTAGTGCTTTGGTGTTGTAGTCATTGGCGTGGCGGGCGCGTGCGTTTGTCTTTGTGTGTTGTGTGTGTGTGTGTGTGCGAGTCCGTGTGAGTGTGTGTGAGTGTTAAACTGTTAAAGTACTTGTTTAAACGGTATATTTACGTTCTACTGGCACGTTTTGTGTGAAGAAAATGTTAAACTTGTTTTGTTTTAGATGGACAATAACGTATTTGATTTGATTTGATTTGTATAGATGACGCACGTGTTTCAGTGCACGAGACACGTGAAGATACTTTTTCAGTATACAGCGTCATTCCTTCATACCAGGCAGCAGGATTTCTCCCTGTCTCTTACCGACTTTCAACTGCCGAATTTGTAGTTGTTGTTTTATTGGTTTGCTTGTTTGTTTATTTTCCGCACGTAAAGCGGCACGGGCCAGACCTGCTTTTCAAACCCCAAACGAAGGACGCGACATTCAATTCAATGTTCCGTGTGAACTGGAGTGGAAAGAAAAAGGCACGGCCGGGATTCAAACCCGGGTCACTCCAGCATTGAATTTGTCGACGAAAAGGGCGTCCATATAAAGGTACTTCTATTGAAAATCAGATATTAAACGTACGACAAACAAAAATGCATTCATAATTGAATAGTAAAGATACTGGACCACTCTTAATGAAATCTCTCTGTCTCTCTCTCTCTATCTCTCTCTCTCTCTCCTCTCTCTCTCTCTCTCTCTCTCTCTCTCTCTCTCTCTCTCGCTCTCTCTCTCTCTCTCTCTCTCTCTCCACCGTATATGTATATGAAGTTTGCAAGAGACTTCATAGTACATGTCATTAGTTTATGCATTAATATTGTTATATTGTGCAATGTACTCTATGCTTTTTTTTCATGATTTTCTTCGTTACTATGATTATGATAGTCGTGTTTGTTTGCTTGCTTTTACTTTTCTATTTGGCAACTGTGTTTAGGTGAGCTCCATCAGTACGAGGCCTTGGTTGTGATCTGATTAACTATTCGTAGTCGTAATTTTCTCTCTCTCTTTTTCTCTCTCTCTCTCTCTCTCTCTCTCTCTATCTCTATCTCGCCTTCTCTCTCTCTATCTCTCTCTCTCATTATCTCTCTCTCACTCTCTCTCCTCTCTCTCTCTCTCTCTCTCTCTCTCTCTCTCCCTCCCTCACTCTCTCCCCTCTCTCCTCTTCTCTCTCTCTCTCTCTCTCTCTCTCTCTCTCTCTCTCTCTCTCTCTGTATCTCTCTCTTATGGATACATCAGCAATATTACAAACAACTGACATAAAGCAGAAAGCAGTCAATACCAGATTGGGAAAGCGATTTTCTTTTTCATTTAATACGTCAATAAAACAGCATCAAAACAGGATAATGTACGTGGGTATTGATGAATACAATAAGCAAACTAGAGCGTTAAGACGCTAAATCACCAACTGCGCGGCAGCGTTTTCGGCTCCAGTGACCTTGACCTTTGACCCAAGACCTTCATTATCGAACTTGGCCTAGATCTCTCCATTACCTACCCGCATGCAAAATTTGAGCATCCTAAGTCCATCCGTTCAAACGCTAGAGAGGATACATACAACTTACAAACATAGTCCGCCTCAGACACGAGTGAAAACATTACCAATCCGCTCTCTACGATCGCGGTTGGTAACAATCCGCTCTCTACGATCGCGGTTGGTAAACATTACTCAAGCAACCGACAGACCAGGCTTAATATAAAATACAATGCTGTAAAAATAAAAAATAAGCTGCACAAAAAAGCATGTGTTTTTTATATAATCATTAAAAAAGTATGATAAGATTTCAAGGTGCAATCTTTGCCTTCTATAGACTATATCGCAGGTGAATTCTGCTAGTTACCAACCGTGATCGTAGAGAGCGGATTGGTAATGTTTTTCACTCGTGTCTGAGGTGGTGTTTGTATGTTTGTATGTATCCTCTCTAGCGTTTGAACGGATGGACTTAGGATGCTCAAATTTTGCATGTGGGTAGGTAATGGAGAGATCTAGGACAAGTGCGATAATGAAGGTCATGGGTCAAAGGTCAAGGTCACTGGAGCCGAAAACGCTGCCGCGGGGTTGGTGATTTAGCGTCTTAACGCTCTAGTTATGTGTAGGATTAAAATTCAAACAAATCAGCAGTAAGTTTACTTGTGGTATAGAACATAAGACACAACAAGAAAGACACGAAAAATGCAAAGAAAGAATTCCAGATGTGCACAAGAGGGTCATTACGTTCTTTTCTATCACAAGCAATTCAAACATGTTAAAAATATTGATGGAAAAAAAGGGAATCGTTAATAAGTTCATTTTACCCATTATGAAGGCTTGTTTCGATTTCTGTACAGTCAAAACGGAGCTGTGTAAATTAGGCTACTGCTTTAAATTTTCTACTATTAAAATCAACTGGGGTGTCTTGTTTTCGTTTGTTGTTGTTTTTGTTGTTTTCGTACCCTGGCTAAAATACTCCAGGGATCATCCCAACAGCCGGAGGACTTGAACACTATGGTACAAATGTTTCGGCTAGGGATGAGAACATTACAGTGTGTGACCATTTTTGATTACCCCGCCACATGCGCAGCCACACTTTGTGTTCCGGGGTAAGAGAGAGTGTTTTGTTCAATTATACAGTTTATTGAAAACATATATTAACCTGAATACAAAAACAACTATTCAAAATTGGTGTAAAATAGATTAGTAAAGGAAATACTTGTTAATGGTGGTGTAGGTTGTTTTTATTTGAGTCTCCTTACATTAAAAAAAACCCCTCTCCCACTTTCTCTTATTCGTTTACACTTCCTTCCAGTAAATCCATGTTTGTTAACAACAACGGATATTCTTTATGACTGTGTATTAATCACAATGAACAGTGGCAGAACAGCTAATTTGTCCTTGGTGTTCCGATGATGTGAGACAATGTGTTTCAATCGCCACGACCTAAACTACCGAACCATTAACCTGGGAAACTCACCCCTGGTGTATCATCAACAGTATCCATCAATTGTCTTCACTTAATCAGACAGCCATGCAAACGTGTCTCAATAGAGATGGTCTTTATGACTACGCGTATTGCTAAAGACACAGAACAAGCATTGGCAAAACAGTCGCCAGGGTCATGACAACGACGCCAGTCATCACAGTTTATGTGATATGTGACATGCCATATAAACGTATTCTAGTAGATTAACGCATTTTCTTGGTGTACGTTTATACACATTACGTTCTTATTAGGCTACAAAGACGAGTTCACAAGTCAAGGTTAGGGTCGTCAAGAAAATCACTATTTTGCGCCACATATGACCTTGAGCCAAGCTACCAACCTGCCAAAGCCGAAGCATGTAGCTGCACAAAATGTGAAAGATATGACAGACACAGATTTGGAACCTCCAAGGTTTACGTCCTTGACCATACTTTCACTGGGTATCCAATATTCGCATCGTCACCATAAGTCAATGCACCCATACACCAAGTTTGAAGATTGTTAGTTGAACGATGTGAAATATGTAAGGGCAATAATAAAATCGGTTTCAAGGTCAAGGTCAGCACGGTTATATGTTTTGTATGGGACCATCCTTGCACTGTGAAACACCACGACACAAACTTTGAAGCGAGTCTGTCCATCAGTTCATGCCGATACAGTCCGGACAGGACAGCCAAGGCAAAAACAAACAAGCAAACAAACAAACAAACCGCAAGAAACTTATACTGTTTTGCTAGTTGCAGTCGGGCAAAGGACAAGGAAATGCGTCACACAAATTTGGGAGAAAACGATAGGTAAAGTGCTAAATGAATGACACTGGCATGATATCCCTTGGCTCTGTATCCCTTAACACAAACGACTCATTTAATAATGGGCATTTGGCTGATATGTGCCAGTTTGTGGGAGAAGTCTACATGAACACAGTCAAGGAACACATTATACTATCATGCAGTGTTATTGTGTTGCCATCAGTCTTATGTTCATTACGTTTGAGGCCGATTGACTGCTGCCTCTACACTACCAAATCTACAATAATCCAAAATCTTAAAACGATATGACGACGACGACGCCATCCCTCCTTATCAATGTCCACCTTCACATACATTTTTTCTGGAGGTGGGTCTTTGTGTCGTCATCGTCTATCCAGTAGGAACTGCCAACGTCCAGACGAGTGACTGCCTGTGGGATGCACTTACTTGATGCATAATTATAATCACAGGTGCGTGCTTCAGGAACCTGTGCACAGTGCTCCAGGCAGCCTTCTAGAGCTGCGACAGTTGCAATCAAGGGAGTCAGGTTGTTGTTGTTAATGTATCTGCCTGGGTAGATCAAGAAGGATGCTTGTAGATTCTCTGGGAGGCAGGATGACTGGCAGGAGTCTTGCAACACGGAATAGTAGTATCCTGGGCTGCAGAGACAGGAGCCGGCGAAACACTCCCTGAATGGACCCACCCCGCATTCTGAGTCGCTGCTGCATGGCTTCTCCAGCCACACACTGACTTCCATGGATTCGTCCAGACTCCACACGGAGACCTCAGGATCGGTGATGATGTTGCTGGCTCCCTCCGTCTCCTCTCCATGGCCCCGACACATCAGGGAAGAGGAGGAGTCACCAGAGAGTGACCGCAGCGCCACTGACTTGCATGAAGACACGCTCTTGCACAGGATGGCACAGTGAAGCGGGGATGAAGCTTCTCTTTCAAAAAGCACAATCCCCACAGCCGTTTGTCCTAGAGAATGTGATTTAACAAATCGACAGAAGGAAAGATGTCCCGTAGTGTTGATGGGAGCAACACTGCACAACAAGAAACCAATGAATGCAGAGAATTTCATTTTGGAATCCGGACACTCAGCTCTTGATGAACGATGCTTTCAGGACTGTGTGTGGAAGTCAATTGCGGCAAATCGTCACCCGACGAAACTTACAACACTGCTTTCTTCTGTCATTGAATTATTTATGACTCCCAATACAAATGCTAGTATGATTGTCCTCTGCACACGCTATGGGAAGGCGAACTATATATTTTGTCGGTTTTTGTTGGTTTTGTTGTTGGTTTTTTTGCCGTCCCATCTTCTGGGCCGTACAGTGGCCATTGCTCCCACGCCGCTCATTCCGAGTCCCAATTCGCAGCCACACCTCCGCACCTTCTGGTCGCAGAATCCGAGACTAGCAGTCCAAGAGGAGCGAATCTATGTTAGGCCATCAGGAGGCAACCACCCGAGGAGACACTGCACTGGTGCTGAGTCACTTCGGTGGAGTTCAGCGGAGCCTGTTCAGGACACCACCTACTAAGCACCCTACTGACGACACTATTCTCTTAGTCGCCGAGCGAACGTGAGTGAGGTCCTCCTTGAGCACACAGTATGTCATGTTCTGCAGGACGTAACTGCTCCAACTTTCGTCAAATAACGTATTCCCTAACGTTAACCAATGTGAAATGCACTTTGAAACCCCTCTGACCTTGACCTTGAATTTCGACAATTAAAACGCACAATTTTCGTTGTGTGGTCATGTCTTGTATATCTTTGAATTCCCAACATCAGTGATAGAATGCTTGCTGTGATATAATGGGATACGGAGAAGGCCTAACGATAATTTGTGTGTTTTTTGTGTATTGTACTGTCAAATTGTCATTTTTGTCATGTTGATTTTTCCCTCCGTGGGGATACCAGGGGTCTTTTGTTTCCCCCAGAGTGAAACCTTCTGGAAGTTCTGTGCTTGTAACTTCCCTCTAATCTGTCACTCTCTTTGACACTGCCTTTTTCCCCTATGCCCTTGCTGTCATCTACTATCTTTCTGCCTTACTGGTCTATTCTCCTGCCTTTTTTTCACGAAAACACTTTAAAAAACATTTCCTACAGCCGGAAGTCGGACTTGCTGGGCCTGACAACTCTTTTTTTCTTAGTTAGGCGCATAACGGCAGCATGACGCATCTGCGCTCATAATTCACAGGAAACTGTCTGAGTGATCGAAGAAGAAGAAAGGCACAGAGGCAGGGGAGAGGCAGAATAGGGGCAGGAGACAAAGGCAAGCGTTGCGAGCACACGGGGCCATTAAATTCAAGCATGCAACTACCGTTCTGTTATCGTAGTTTTCCACGTCTGCCCATGTACGGAAAGAACAGGGAGTATGCTTATGTTTTTTTGTTTTTCTTCTCGAGTCTCTCAAATCCCTCTCTTATAGTTATTTCTGTATCATCGTCTGCTGAATCCCGTCTGCTCTCTCTCATGCTCACTCATCGGAGCTGCGTCATCCAAGACTCATCCTATTTCTCTCTCAAATCCTCAATCCTAGGCTGTCTATCAGTTCTCAAAGAGAGGTCGTGTCCGCGGTGCCCTTCGTCTCAGTTCGGTCATCTGCAATCTCTCCGTCTGCGTCTCTCTCTCTCTCTCTCTCCAACGTTTCGTCCTTGCATTACTTATTATGGTTCAATATTTCTCGTATGAAATTGCGCCTTACAAGGTTTTTTTTTGTCTGGTGGAGAGACGCCTGGGATAAACGTTCCCTGCATGTTCTGCCCGCCCTGGCCATTTTCCTGTTCTCTGTACTGTTGAGTGCAGTGACTTAGATGGCGGTTGACCTGCATATGTATCGTGCTAGGGTTGGCGGTTACTATGCTAAAGCTTTATCAGCTAGTAGAAAACTAAGCTTTGTCAATGTGTTTAATGTTGTTCAGTATATTGCCTTATTGTGCCTACATTCTCCTTTTAATGTTCAGTTATCCTTATTTTTCCATTTTTTGATTAATTGTTGTATTAATTACTCGTATTGTGGGAAATGTAACCGTTTTGTCAATTATCCCCATGCAAACTGTAAAAGAACATATGAAGAATCTGCCCAAGCCAATGGTATGTTTTGTATTAAACGGTTAATCCTAATCCTATCGTTAGACATCGAACTTAACCCCAGTCCCAACTCTAACTCTGATCTTAGAATTATTCACGTAAATATTAGCAGTATCAGAAACAAAATGGACATTTTCGAAGCAGAATACAACAAATTTGATATTATCACTGTATCGGAAACATGGTTGTCACCTTCTGTTAGCAACAATTCTATAACTATGTCCAATTTCCACCCACCTATCAGATGTGATAGACCAAAATGATCCTCATGGTGGTGTTGCTATATGTATAAAAAATAATCTAGTCTGTAAACCTCGCCCTGATCTCCATGTTGACAACTTGGAAGCTGTTTGGGTTGAGACTAAGCTTGACCAAGCAAGCTTCTTAATTGGATCTTTCTATTGACCCCCAAGTTCCAATATTAACTATTGGAAACTGATTGATGAAAGCATCCACAAAGTTAACAACACTTCATTAAAGTTTATCATTCTTGGAGATTTTAATACTGATTTTCTAACCAATCCATCACTTTATCTACTTGAAATTATTAACCGGTATCAACTAACTCAATGAATCGACACACCCACAAGGATTACTGACACAAGTAAGACTTGTTTGGATTTGATTCTCACGCAATGTCCTAATTTTGTGACCTCTAAAAACGTTTTGCCTGCAGTTTGCAGTGACCACAGTGTTCCTTGTGTTATTGTTAAAAACTATATAACTAAAAATAAGCCATATAAAAGAACAATATATGTTTATAATAAGTTAGACACACTGCGTTTCTGTGACTTGTTAAATAATGTAGACTGGGACAATGTCATCCTGGGCAGGTCTTTGGATGAAAGTGTGGCAATGTTTTCAGAAATAGTTATGGAAAAAGCTAAACTATGAATGCCAACTAAGACTGTCACTATTCGTCCGAATGACGTGCCTTGGATGACAGACGAGATCAGATTGTTGATTGGGGAGCGCATATCCATTCACAATGTAGCCAAACAGACTAATGATCCAAATGACTGGAAAACTTTTCGTCAGTTCCGAAATTATGTAGCGTCTAAAGAAAGGCAAAGACAACAAGATTATATAAGTGAACTGGATAATAAGGTTTCTAATTCCACAAACTTTGGTAACAAGGAATGGTGGAAACTTGTTAAATCCTTTTTAAACATAAAAGGAATTGAGTCAAATGAGATCCCACCAATTCTTCATGAGGGTACAGTACACTACAGTAATAAAGAAAAAGCCAATGTTTTCAATGCATTCTTCATAGCCCAATCCACATTAGAAAATAGTAATGACGACGTTCCAGATGTTCCTTACCTTATTCCTGAAATTTCTGAAATTTCCTTAACACTTACTGATGTGAAGAATGTTATTGAGAATCTTAGCACAAACAAGGCAGTTGGGCCTGATTTGATTCTTAATAGATTATTAATCGCAGCTCTCCCTGTAATAGTTTATCCTTTGACTTTCATTTTTAATAGGAGTTTGGCCGAAGGTAAATTTCCTGGTGCTGGAAATTAGCTCACGTAAGCCCCTTAAATAAAAAAGAATGTAAACACATTTGCAATAATTATTGACCAATTTAATTGTTGAGTTGTGTTGGGAAAGCACTGGAAAGATGCATCCATAAATATGTTTACAATTTTCTTATGTCAAATAATCTCATCTCTCCCTCACAATCTGGCTTTATTACTGGTGAATCCACTGTCAATCAATTGTTGTGTATTTATAATGATTTGTGTTCTTCATTTGACAGTGGTGTTGCAACTCAAGCAGTGTATTTTGACATTTCTAAAGCCTTTGACCGTGTTTGGCATAAAGGCCTCATCTGTAAACTTAATGGAATTGGTATTCGTGGGAAATTACTAGCTTGGTTTACCAATTATCTATCAAACCGTTATCAGGCAGTAGTAATCAAGGGTGAAAAATCTGATTAATTAAAGATCCCAGCAGGGGTTCCACAAGGTTCTGTTCTTGGACCACTCTTGTTTCTTATTTATATAAATGATATAGTTAATGGCATAACATCTAACGTTAAACTTTTCGCTGAAGACACCAGCATGTCCCTATCACTCAATAACCATGTTACTCGTACATAAATTATTAATGCTGACTTATTAAAGATCAACAGTTGGGCCATGCATTGGAAAGTTAGATTTAGTGAAGAAAACACTGAACTGCTAAATTTTGTACACGGAAATAATTTCGTTCTTCCCCTTACTTTTGGAACTGTTCAATTGTGCGATACTGACAAACATAAACACTTAGGACTTGTGCTCCAAAATAGCTGTAAATGGGAAGAGCATATCCGCAGTATTGTTAAGAAAGTCACCATGCTTCTATCTTGCATGAAAAGTTATAAGTATAGAATTAGCCGAAAAGCTTTAGAAAGAATGTATGAATCTTTTGTACTGCCTTACTTTGATTTTGCTGATGTCTGGGATAATTGTACTGAAACACAATCAAATTCACTTGAAGAATTACACTTAGAAGCCATAAGAACAATTGTTGGAGCAGTTCATGGAACAAGTTATCAAAAGCTGTATGAAGAATCTGGCTTTTCTTCATTAAAGAAAAGAAGAGAAAGACATAAAATTATTTTTTTATTATAAAATTCTAAATGGTATGTGCCCTGATTATTTATTAAACATTTTACCTGGCCTTGTTGCAGACAAAAACCCATACCATACACGAAGACTCTTAGAACGAAATGTGCCTAGATGCAAAACAGAATTATATAAAAAGTCATTTGTCCCATCTACAACGCTCCTGTGGAACTCTTTGCCAAACAGTATTAAAGCATGCAACTCTTTAAGTACAATTAAGCGTTACTTGTCGGCAGATGATCCTGTTGTACCGCCTCATTTCTATCTTGGCAAGAGGGAACAGCAAGTGATGCACTGCCGTCTCCGTCTTGGCATGAGCGACTTAAAGAATGATATGTTTAATCGTCATCTTGTCAATGACCCATTTTGTGCTTGTGGTAATGGGGCGGAGACGGCGGAGCATTACTTGTTACATTGTATTCTTTTTTTAATGGAGCCCGTGCTCGTACAATTTCAGCACTTCCAATAGAATATTGTATTGTTGAAGTACTTCTGAAGGGTAACCCTGCACTACACATCAATACAAACATTTTGATATTTGAAACTGTTCATGAATATATTTCCGAAACCAACAGATTTTAAGTCATGTTTGTATTATTATTTATTTATCTATTTAAATCTATTTTATTTTTGTAATTAATTAGTAGTAGTAGTAGTATTGAAGTTTTTGAAAGCAATATTGTCTGTATGATCGAAACGTGTATGAATTGTGTGTGCTTCTCCAATGCTTTACTGGCTGATTCACATTTCATGTTGTGCTATGGATAAATTATTGTTTTGTTTTCCCTTGGTCTCTCCCAAATTTTAAAAATTTGTAAACTTATTGATTGATTATTATTATTATTATTATTATTATTATTATTATTATTACTTCTATTTTGTTCACACTTAAAACTCTTCTTTTGTATTCACAGTTGTTTATATTACTTGGTTTAAATGCAGTCTCCATCTGTTCAATCAATTGTGCAATTATGACGTTAATTTAAGGAGCACGGTATAAGCTTCGAGCTTTTTGTTGCTCTAATTGTCTTTATGTTTGATCGTTTCCGAATGAATAAAGATTTGTTTAAACCAACTTTCGTCAGATAGCGTATTCCCTAAAGTTAACCCATATGAAAATAATGCACTTTGAAACCCCTCTGACCTTGACCTTGAAATTCGACAATTAAAACGCATGATTTTCTTTGTGTGGTCATGTCTTGTATATCTTTAAAATCCCAACATCAGTGATATAATGCTTGCTGTGATATAATGGGATACGGAGAAGGCCTAACGATAATTTGTGGGGTTTTGTGTATTGTACTGTCAAATTGTCATCACCATGGTCGTATCTTTAACATTTACATTTTTTGTTGCAGCGATGGCCTCTAGATTTGGACAGATGCAAGATTAATTTAAGTGAACTCGGGGTCGACGAGGGTGAGAGGGGGAGAGAGGGAGAAAAGACAAGTATTGTATCACAAGAGGAACTGTGGGTATGGAAAAGCAAAAGAAGACATTATGTTTGCCACTCGGTGATACGCTTGCTCGACATATTTTTTCGGAATTTAAAAAGATAAGGACGCCATTGTTTGACTCTCACAGAGTCTATAGAAACCTGATCAATACACATCTCAAATTCCGCGCATGCGCACGAAGACTAAATCCTAGCTCATATTTCATTCTGTTACTACAAGGTTAGGTATTGTACTATAACAACTCCAATTTGTTTTCTTTAGAAAAAGTGGGAACCTCTCGGAATATTTTCGGGAGAATTGTTAATTATTAGCGAGGTCTTTTGTGCCCACTTGGAAACAAGTTTCCACACAGCAAACACACGCAAACAGTAAACTGTGTTCATCAGGGCCGGACCTACGGCGGGGCCTTAGGGGGCTGCAGCCCCCACCCTTTTTCCCTAAATTATAAAAAAAATTCATGTCGCCGAGCGGCAGCTAAATTTCCTCGCGGGCTATACCTAGCAGTGTGGAAGCAGAATGTTAATGGTTCAAAACATGTTTCAATAGGGGTATGAACAGTAATGGCATTAGTCCTTTATTTCATGACCAGATTGCACTATTTTGCTTATCGGATTTAAAAGATTTCCCTAAGGGACCCTAAGAGACCCTAAGGGACTTGGTGCTTCGCACCTTCGATGAATTAGCCCCCACCCCTTAAAAACTTAGGTCCGGCCCTGTTCATAGTCAAAAGGAGGCCCAGATTTGTGTTCGCTTTAGTTTTGTTCGTTTCTAAATGTGTGTGTGTTTCTCGGGAAACTCTTGTGAACCGCCCCACAGAATCGCTTCACATGTTGCAAAGTGGTGTTTTACCTAAAGCTAAGGACATCGGTTGACAAATTAAAACCTTTCAGGGAGTCAATTTCTTGGGCGTGTGACATCTCGTTAACGCTGTGGGGGTTTGGGGTGTGGGTGGGGGGGGGGTGGGGGAGGGGCAGAACCGCTTCATATTTACTAACACAGATACACGCACACTGACACATACACTTTCACAAATAGAGTCACAGAGAGAGAGACACACAAACAATCGTAGTTAGGCGCATTGTTTCCCCTTCACCATTCTTTTTTCCTCTTTCCATTCCATCCAGTGTCCACAGTGGGGGCATCCCGCTATCGCTGCGCATCGATAACACTACCAAGATAAATCAGTATGGCTTTCACTACGTATCGATAACACTACTGGGCTAAATCACTACGGCAACTAAGGGTTAGGGTTAGGGTTAAAATAGGGTTAAACTTAGGTAAGGAATAGGGTTAGGTTAGGAAAAGGGTTATGGGTTAGGGTTAGGAATAGGGTTAGGGTTAGTCTGTCGGAATTCAAACTGACAGATTGGCACAGTCATCATTTATTAGTCTCTATGGGTCGTAGTGGTAACAACGAGTAGTTATTTCGATACTTAGTGAAAGCGCTACGCACCCTCCACAGTTTTTGTTCTTACAGTTCTCGAAACAAATAATACACTGCAACGGCAATGAGAGCGTGCGTCTGTCAGTCTGTCTGTCCATCTGAATGATTGTCTGTAAACAAAAGATGTTTTCTGATCGTCACAGGCCACGCTAAGCAACTGAAATGATCATATTGCAAATTGCCAGATATATCATCAATAGCTCGACGATAATGCTCGTTGTGTCACTTATTCCCCAATGGCAAGTCATGTCAACGTACTCCAAGTGAGTTTGGTGTTTTTATAATACTGCATATTATTGTGTAAGATTTGGCACTGTTCAGTGGCGTATGAACAGGGGGGGGGGCAAGGGTGTGGGGCGGCTGCCCCCCCCCCCCCCCCCCCCACTGGCTCAGAAGGGGGGGGGGGGCAAACATGTCTTCCTGCCCCCCCAAAATTCGATCAAGCTAGCAAGAGAGAGAGAGAGATAAACAGAGAGAGAGAAACACAGAGAATCATAAAAAGAGAGAGAGAGAGCGAGAGAGAGAGAGAGAGAGAGAGAGAGAGAGAGAGAGAGAAGAGAGGAGAGAGAGAGAGAGAGAGAGAGAATTAGAAGCCTGAGGAATGAAAATCCGTTTAACGTCTTCCGGTCTGAAACAGACACATATGGGACATTAATAGTAGATATAAAGATGGTGGTAACGACCCTGGAGGCAATGCCCGGAGGCAGTGCAACTCCAGGAAAGTCCCGATTTTGAGTAACAATACATATCATAATTTTAAATTAGAAGCCTGATGAGATGAAAATGGTGTTTTACGTCCTCTCGGTCATAGACACATATGGGACATTTGTAAATACAAAGATGGTGGGAACAATACTGGCTGCAATGCCCGGAGGCAGTGCAACACCAGTAAAGTCCCGAGTTTTTAACAATATAGATAGGTGTAGCGGTAACCACGCCTCGGCTAAACCTCATCAGCTATGGTACCGCCACATTGCATAATATTATTAGAAGCCTGTATTAACAGTATGTTTCCAATGTTTTGGCAAGGCTTGCTATCTAGAACTTCGAAGAATTAGTTCCATCCGCCGTTTCCTCTCTCAAGATGCCCTGAAGACTCTTTTATTTGAGTCTCCTTTCATTAAAAAAAAACCCCAGACACCTTTGAGTCTCCCACTTTCTCTTACCCGTTTACAGTTCCTCCGCAGTCAATCCAATTTTGTTAATAACAATGGATATTCCGCGACGCCTCATCCAGAACTACTGGGAACTACTCTCGACTGGAGAGCAAGCCAAGTCACCCCAGCACTCACGGGTTATGGGTTAGGGTTAGGGTTAGGGGGTTAGGGTTAGGGTTAGGTTAGTGACTAACCTAGGGTGTGTGTGTGTGTGTGTGTGTGTGTGTGTGTGTGTGTGTGGGTGTGTGGGTGTGTGGGTGTGTGGGTGTATGGATGTGGTGGGTGTGTGGGGGTGTGGGGTGGGGGTGTGTGTGTGTGTGTGTGTATGGGTGTGTGTGTGGGTGTGTTGGGGGTGTGGGGGTGTGGGGGGGGTGGGTTTGTGTGCGTGTGTGCGCGTGTGCGTGTGCGTGTGTGGTGCGTGCGTGCGTGCGTTCGTGCGTGCGTGTGTTCCAGTCCATAACGAAACTTGGTACAATGGTTTGTTAGACCTTGCAGATACTTCACACGATGTCAGATTCACAGAACGACAAGCCATATGGACGTACTCTCAGTGAGTAAATTTTGACTATTGAAAATACACTGTTTAAAATATAATGGATGGATTTAAACCAAAGTAGGTATAGTGAACAGATGTCACCTAACAACTTTTGTTTGTAAAATATTGAATTGCAACGGAATATTCCCCACAACAGTTTGTCCTGAAGAACGTAAATTAACAAACTGAGATAAGGAAATACGTTCTGTAGTGTTAATGGGAGCAACACTGCACAGCAAGAGAACAATGAGTGCAGAGAATTGCATTTTGAAATACACACAACCAGCTCTCGATAAACGATGCTTTCACGACTATGTGTGAAATTCGAATGAGGCAAATGTCTCACCCAAACAAAGTATAAGAGTCTTGGTTTTGGGGGCTTTTTATTTGTTTAGTACAAAGCCCAACAAAGTGTGGGTCTATCTACGCATAGCTTTTGTTTGACGTTCTCTGACTTACCAAATCCTTATCGTAACTACTTCACGCGTGACTAAGCTGTCATGCATTCGGTGTAACTCTACAGTCATGTTCTAGTCATGTTTCCTTTGTGTGTGGATGATACTCGTTCGACTACTACGGTTAATGGTTTGTAAAATTTCAATCAAATCAATTCAAATCAAAATCAAATCATCTTCATTATCTCATAACAGAGAAATTGCAGCCAGGTGCACATAAGAAAAACAACAATAAACACATTTATCAACAAGCAATTAAAGAATATAAACTAATAACTAATAACACTGCAATATTGTAATTAACAAACTTTCCATTGCATTCCTTTTCAATCACAAGCAATTCAAAGCTGCTAAAATTGTACCGAATGAATTGTTTATAAGCTGAGTCAAAACTTTATTATGTGCTCAAAGGCTTTATTTATCAAATGTTTTAAAAGAGGCAAAAAGCCTTATATAATTTAATACAATATTAGCGGCAAGTTAATGCCTTAGGTCCCTAAAAACAATTGAGTGACAAGTGAAAAGTTTATTCTTAAAAGCATTAACTTAATACATAGCAGTACAAGGCTGCTGTAGGGTTACTCTAACACAACATGATCATCTGACCATGGAGTGCCCTAAGCTAAAAAGTATATTATAAATGTTATATATACATTACTATGTACACAACGTTTAAGTTTATATATACATGACTATGGCTCCCGCCCACCTGCGTGCACATCTCGACCCTTCCAACGGAAGTGTCGCCATCTTAGTCAGATTTGTGTGTAAACAGGATGGAAGTTCAGTTTAACGTCGCGTATCGGCTTTCGCCATGGAAGACATGTACGACGGGCTGAACAAACCAATCGAGAGATTTTCTTACTTTATGTTCCTGAATCACTGTCTTAGTCAAAAGGCCGAGAAGCGATCAGAATTTAAACGTGTAAACAGCATCGATCGGGCATTTTTCAAACAAAGTTACTGACTAAGATGGCGGTCTCCCATAATATGGCGCGCTCCTTGTGGCCGGATATGACGACACGTGGGTACAAGCCATATACATAACGATTAAGTCTATAGTTTTAGTCATGAATAAATTATTTTAATTGTTCACAGAACAAGTTTAATAAATTACGCATTGCCTCACTTTGGATTGTATTAGA
>JAGGCT020004069.1:868010-878970 GCA_017654935.2 Phymorhynchus buccinoides
CAGAGAGCGACACAGAGAGAAAGAGAGAGTGAGCTTCATGTTGCTGGAAACAACCCTAAAACGGAACGACACCTGGAGTCAAGGGCTAAGAACGACAAATCCGCCTAAGCAGCCCATTTCATCATCGCTGCATTCCCAAGAAAATAAACATGATGAAGTGCTTGCCACAGAGGAAAAAGTTCCACGCCTCATCAGTCTTACTTTAAAATATCACGGGAGGTGTGTCACTGACAACGGCAATACGTCAAACCATGTTATATTACTAAGATATTGGCTACGAACATGAGATACAGTGGCGTAGGAAGATGTTGAAGCCACGGGGTGGGGGTGGAGGGGGGGTGCAACAGACAGGGTAGGGGGATGTTGATGGATTAGGATAGGATCAATTACGTTACTTAATAAATGCTGCGAAAACAGTTTATAATTGGTGCTTTTTACCTACAATCACCGATACAAAATAATACCAACTGAAAAGAAAACACGATGTAATTTGAAAAGAGGCAACAGAAGAATACAGCAAAAACAACTATGAATAGGGACGGATCAATTAGTCGTGGAAGGGGAGCTTCCAAGAGCTCGGTGGGTGGGTCTGTGGGGGCAAACCCCATAGAAGCTGACGATAATTTGAATGTCAAAGTTGCAAGGAACGCCTCTTGTGGGAGAATATGTAAACCGTATGGCATAGAACTACATTTTTCTTTTCCTCCTGCCTTTGTTTGGGTCTTGGAGAGGGAGGGTTCCGGAACCCTGAAACACCCCTCACATCCGTCTCTGATGTAGTTCCCAAGTCCAAAGACATGAAATACTATAACAGCAATGAGTTGTGTTTTCGTGTGTGTTGGTTTTAGGTGGGTATGGGGAGGGGGCAGGAAGATAATAGATTAAGACATGTCTGCCCACCCCCTCCTCTGAGCCTGGGGGGTGGAGGGGGCAGCAGCCCCTCTCCCCTCTGTTCATTGCACACACACACACACACACACACACACACACACACACACACACACACACACACACACACACACAACACACTCTCTCTCTCTCTCTCTCTCTCTCTCTCTCTCTCTCTCTCTCTCTCTCTCTCTCTCTCTCTCTCTCTCTCTCTCTCTCTCTTGTGCATTAATGTGAACGTGCATTGTATTACTTGACACCCCTTCAGTGAGGGGCCTAGGCCTTAACTGAATAAATATTCGTATTCGCATTCTCTCTCTCTCCCTCTCTCTCCCTCCCTCTCTCTCTCTCTCTCTCTCTCTCTCTCTCTCTCTCTCTCTCTATTTATTGAATGTTCTCTTTGCCCCAGGGCTGGGTGGAAAAAAGCATTGTATTGCTTATCTCATGTTTCCCTGGTTAAATAAAATTTCGTTTTCGTTTTCGTTTTCGTTTTCTCGTTTCTCTCTCTCTCTCTCTCTCTCTCTCTCTCTCTCTCTCTCTCTCTCTCTCTCTCTCTCTCTCTCTCTCTCTCTCTCTCTCTCTCTCTCTCTCTCTCTCTCTCTCTCTCTCTCGCTCGTTCACTCTCTCTGTCTTTATCTTCAAATGACACGATTGATGGAGCATCCTTCTGAAAATGACGCGTGATCCATTCTTCTCATTGTGGGAGGATTCAACTGAAACACTCAGCTGTCTTTAAGAATGAAAGTCAATAGAAATGACTCTGTGTGTGCGTGCGTGCGTGCGAGCGTGCGTGCGCGCGCGCGTGTGTGTATAGCTATGCGCTTGTTTAATATGCATTTGTCTGTATTTGTATATGAGTCTATGTGACTACTCTCTGTCTGTCTGTCTGTATGTCTGTCTGTGTCTCTTTGTATTTGAATGTACATGATTTACATGTGTGCGCGTACGTGTATTATGTGCATTTATATATGTGTATGTGTGCATGTGTGCGTGTGAATGTGCGCGCATGTGTGTGTGCGCGCGTGCGTGCATGTATGCGTGTGAATGTGCGCACATGTGCGTGTGTGTGCGTGTGTGTGCATGTGTGTGTAGCGTATCGTCACCTTGTATCATAGCAACCATGCAAACTATGAGTAAATACTGTATCTTCAAACAGCAGCAAATGATTGGACGATTGTATACACCCAATGTCGAAGGTCCATCTTTGAATACTTTATGACAAACTGTTTGGCAGTAGTTTCGAGTTTGGAACTTTACAGGCAGACCTCAAGAAGCTGGAAGAGTGGGCTCAGAAATGGGGCGTGCGTTTCAACGCTCAAAAGTGTTACGTCCTCTCCACCAGTCACTTCACCCTATTTCCATAGTCTAGGAAGAGTCTTCTTGAAACAAGTCCCGTACCTCCGAGTGCAGATGTCGTGCGATTTGGAATGGTCATCACACATCTCCAACATAATATGTTGTAAAGCTGGATCGACCCTAGGACTGGATCGACCCTAGGAATTGTCCTATGCAATGTACGTGCTTGGCGTACACAACATTGGTTCGATCCAAACTGAACTATGGAGCAACAGTGTGTGACCCGCACCTGAAGCAAGACAGAGAAACTTGAGAGAAACAAGAACAAGAACAAGAACAAGAACAACATTTTTATTGTCATAGGAAAACCAGAGGTTTTTGTGGGACACAAATGGTTAAAACATCATCGACGACACCATTATACTGGTGCATGTCATTGTCATTTGGTTGCTTTCGTCTTCGTCGCCAACATCGTATTAACTGTCAAAAGCTCCAACAATAAAAACCCATAATATACTTCAATTCATTAGAACCATTACTATTATATATTCTCCGATGAAAAGACAATGATATCGGGTCATCATGATTAACAATCCCATCAATATTTGTCTCTGCATTTCATTATTATTGATAAACCAATTAAGAGATGTGTTTCCTAGTGTTGTTAACATCATCGTCATCAATACTTGTTTGAAAACTTAATATTTTCAAGAACATCATTAGCTGAATAATAATATTATTAGTTATTCCGCTATAAATAAGTATCAACGCTTCATAAGCGATTCTATCTTCAATAAATTTTAAAGATGATAATAATAATAATCATCATAATAATAATCATAATAATAATCATAACAATAATAGTAATAATAAACAAATATTTCGCAAATTAAGTAGTATTCAATTTTTGAGCACGAGTCGTTACCAACCACAGAATTAAATTTCATTTTTCACTCTGCCGTTTTGCTTTCGGATAGTGAAACACAATTTTATGTGTTGTGCAAGTATGGGTTGGATATCGTCCATAATTAAGAGTTCGGATATTGGTGCCCTTTCTCTATTTGGGGTATTACTCATTTCCGCTAATCGTTTCCGTAGTCCTGTGCGCTGCTGGTCGTATAGTGAACAGTCATTTCAAAAGTGTAACTCGTCTTCTACTGTGTTGCATGTGGGGCATAATCTATCCTCTCTCTTCGTGTTCGTATAGCGACCCCTCTCAATGGCTAAATCATGTGCGCTTATTCTCAATTTTGTTAAGGCAGTTCTACCATGTGTATCCATGCTTTTATCTAAATATGTTGCCTGTTTGTAAACAGTAGTAATTGTCTTGTAGAATTGAAGTTTAGACGTATTAGCATTCTTTTGTTTCCTCCAGAAGTTTTCATAGAGTGATCGGAGTTTGCTACCAATGACATGCTTGATTCGGGGTAAGCTAAATGTTCCCTGATTTTCCATACATGATCTAATCCTATGATTGACAAGGTTTGTCATATAAAGTTTATCCACCTGTCGCCTGAGTGGTCCGTCCTGATACTTGCTTGGTAGATTAACTGTTGATAAGAGTTTTCCGACTCTAAAATATGAAACCAAAAGGAGATTGTTTGTAGAATAACTTTAAGGGTTATTGGGAATCTACCCAGTTCGCCAAGTACAGGGAGTGTCATTGCTTTTTTTATGAACTCCTAGAATTTGTCTGCAGAATTTGATGGGCACTTTTTCCAGTGGGAAAGAATTTGTTAAGCTGGTCGTGAACAAATGTTGCAATTTGCCATCTCGGTTCTCGGTGTGTGTGTGAATGTGCGCGCATGTGTATGTGCGCGCGTGCGTGCATGTATGCGTGTGAATGTGCGCACATGTGCGTGTGTGTGCGTGTGTGTGTGTAGTGCGTATCGTCACCTTGTATCATAGGCAACCATGCAAACTATGAGTAGATACTTGTCGCAGAGAGAGTTCAGCGTCAGGCAGCCCGCTTCATCACACGGGATAACAAGACCAGAAATCCAGGCTGCGTAAGCAGCATGCCTAACAGAACTGAACCTCCCTCCACTGGAAGAACGTCGCAGGCAGCAACGCCTCAGCCTTTTCTACAGGATAGCTATTGCTGCACTACTAGCGGAAAATTTTCTCGCTCCAGCAAATACAAAGCGTCGTTGCAGGATCAAACCCACCAAATATGAAAGCTTCCAGTCCACAAACATCCTCGAACAACAGGTCATTAACCACTCGCGTGGATTTCGTGTCCATGAATGTCGAACAGAGCAATATTGTAGCTCTTTCTTCGTGCGGACTGCTGCGGAGTGGAACAAGTTGAGCGAGGCCACCGTCAACGCAGGCTCTTTCAGCGCATTTTACATCAGCGCTGATCAGATCTCCATTTGAGCCTGCGCAAATTGACCACTAAAATTAGATCCCCCCCCCTCATGTCCACCCCTCCCCATTCCCCCGCCGCCAAGCCCGCTTAATTCAGCAGGGGGGGAGGAAGTGGGGCCTTTTCCGTCCCGGCTGAACTGTGGGGAGTTTAATGGTGTTAACCCAGTGCAAGCTTTAGGTCTTTCCTTTAATATGTTTTCTGTTGGTACATGCGCCCTCCTAGTTCCGTTGTGACTATTGCCAATATTGGCACCTGCGACGTATTGATCCTGATCCTGATCCTGAACATTTGTATCAGTAGGAGAATTGTCTAGGGAAGGTCTGGCGTGGCTAAACTCACTACGGACTTTTTTGCAGGGTGGGTTGTTTTATTACTTACAATGAGCTCGTCACTGTCGCATTTTCTCGTCACTGTTGCATTTTTAACCCGCTCATGGCCATGCCCCTCTTTGCCCTACCGCCCCACCACTCCCCACCACCCCCCCATACACACACTTACGCGCGTGCGCGCATACACACACAAATACACACACATAATCACATGGACGAGAAAATAAATATAAGTTTCTCAGGGTAAAAGCATGAATATCGATTAATTACGATGTGACGTTAGGCAAAGGATGTATTGGAGCTTACCACCACCATTATGTCTGGTCTTCCTTTTTCTCCTTTTTTGGGAGAATAAAATCACTCTTAGATCTGTTTCGTACCTCCAATCCTCTCACTCGTATTCAGTGCCATGCTGGAAGCTGTTTGATCATTCGTTCTGAGCATTCAGATCCAGCGTTGAGAGCCCATGCACAAGATTGTATTCAGAAAGCTTTTAGCAAGCAGATTGCTTCTACAACACCAAATTCCACATCAATCTGAGACGAAGCGGAATAGAGAGAGAGAGAGAGAGGAGAGCGAAGAGAGAGAGAGAGAGGAGAGAGAGAGAGTAAGAGAGAGAGAGAGAGAGAATGAGGGAGGGAGACGAGTAGAGAGAGAGAGGGAGAAAGATAGAGAGAGGAGATGGGAAGAGAGAGGGTAGAGAGAGGAGAGGGAGAGAGGGGGGAGGGAGGGAGACAGAGAGTGAGAGAGGTAGAGAGGGAGAGAGAGAGAGAGAGAGAGAGGAGAGGGAAAGGAGATGGATAGTATGAGAGAGGAGAAGAGAGGGAGGGGGGAAGGGGGGGGGGCAGACAGACAGACTAGAGACATATGACATACTCCAAGGCTATCCCTCAGAGAAGCATGCCTGCATGCAGGTTGCCAGAGACAACTGGTAGGCCTAATCCTACAGCTTTGGACAGAGAACGATGGCGAATCCTGACCACGCAATGAAGGGAAGGAAATGCCAGACCTCTCACTCTCCTTGCTTTTAGAGAGGAACAAGATCAAAGACATGTGGACCCCAAATTTTAGAAACCGCGTTGTTGCCCTAAAAAGCTATGGGTGTCCTATTCGAGTTGAATAAAGATACGTCAAGCCTGACCCACGGCATGAACAGAATGAGACTGAAGGAAGCACATTCACAGCTTTCAGGAGGAAATGTTCAAAGAGTGTATGATAAAGCAATGAGCACACGTATACTCTGCTCTCTCTCTCTCTCTCTCTCCCTCTCTCTCTCTCTCTCTCTCTCTCTCTTCTCCTCTCTGTAGCTCTCTCTCGTTAGCTCCTCTCTCTCTCTCTCTCTCTCTCTCATCATCTCTTTCCACGTCAATCTTTGTGACTGTCTGTACTGTCTGTCTGTCTGAGAGATAGATCATAAATTAAGACAGGTGTTTTTCAATGGACGAAACGCATCAAGACAGACTGACAGAGAGGTGGAAGAGAGAGACAGAGAAGAGAGAGAGGGAGGAGGGAAGAGAGAGAGAGAGAGGAGGGAGTAGAGAGAGCAGAGAGAGAGAGAGGAGAGAGAGAGCGAGAGAGAGACAGAGAGACAGAGAGACAGAGGAGTGGCGATGTATTAAGAGCTTGGTTGTTTTGTGTTTGCCTAACTTTACAAAAAATCTATTATAACCTGTATGTACTTTTTACTTGTGCTGTTTTAAATACCATTTACTTGAAATCTGGCCCTTTGGTCACACAGACACACACACAGGTCACACACACCACACAAGAAATTCATAAGGACACGACACACAGAACACACACACGCACACAGCACACAACGCACACGCACACGCACACAGAAACTCAGCACTACGCACGAAGCACGCAAAGACGCACTACACACACGAACGACACACCCACTGGGCCAGACACACACACCGCACAACACACACCCACACGAACGCGACTCACACACACACCCTACCACACACACACACCACAACACACACACACAACACACAGACACAAGCACACAAAACACACACCACACGCAATAACGACACACACGACAGAGCATGGCAATGGCCGCATATTATAATATAAACCACAACAATAGGGATACACATACATATGCTCAAACGGCGCACAGAGAGAGGGGGTAAATAGAGAGATAGAGAGATACACACAAAGAAGAACACACACGGGCTAGACGCCAACATTAAAAAACATTCCGGCGGCAAGTTAGGAATTCGCGCAAGTAGGGAACGACAAATAGACCCTCTATAATGCCAAGCCAGAGAAAACAAGAATACGATTGCTTCGGATTGCTTCGGTGTGTGTGCTTTTTGGTCGTGTATGTTGCACCCCACTCAGCACTCGAACTTAAACTCGGAAACTCTCAACTACAGTAATGTGATTTGACATCAATGTCTGAAGGCAATTAATTGATTCAAAAGCCTCTCCAATTCTACCACGATGGTCATGTCCCTAGAAAAGGCGAAAATGTTAAAGTACGGTCGATTTCTGGTGAAAAGCAACTTCTCATCATAGGTTTTTTTTTTTTTGTAAAAAAAAATAAAACCTATCATACTCCTAAAACAATAATAACTATGGGGCATGGGGGTGAGCGTGCCCTTCAGATAGAGGGGAAAAAAAAAACGACTAATAAACGTCGGAGCGACTGTTCTGTCAAAGAGAGTGAAAAGAAGACTGAGAAGAGGCGAGTATAGTTTCCTTCATCTTTGAGAGGATCATATTATCATCAAAACTTGAGGATTATTTATTTTTTTGGCCAAAAACAATTAGCAAAAATCATTTGGAATTGTTTTCTTCCCTTCCCCGTGCTTTGAGTAATCAAATTAATTATTGAAATAATTTTGTGAGGGTGGTGTTTGGGATTTTTTGAAAAACTTTGTTGGACTTTTTTTTTTTTTTTAACTTTTTGTTACTGGTTTTTTTTGTTTTTTTTTTTTTTGTTTGTTTTTTTTTTTTTTTTTTGCTTTGTTTTTTGACTTTGATGGAGAGGATTCTATTATGGATGTCTACCCCTAAATTTTCTCTTTATCCGACAACTGCCGGTTTTGTGTCTTGTGTTATTTTTAATACATTTTTGATTGAGCATATAATTATTTTGAGAATCCGTCCCTATAATTGTCTGAATATGCACGTTTGGGGTGTTTTTTTTACCTCCCCTTATACTGAGCACGCCATAAGCCTAGCTTGTTTGTTGCTTCAGTTTTGGGTTGCTTTGTATTTTGTTATTAAAGTACAATAAAAAAACGGGTTTAAAAAAAAAAAAAAAAAAAACCAGGATAAATTTGTTCTCTTTTTAAAAAAAAATAAAACCAAAGATCAAAAATTGTAGCTTAAAAAAAAAAAAACTAAGCGTTGTATCAAACGGGGTCGCTCTTTCGCTGCTTTTGTAAAAACTTAAGAAAAGAAGCACGAAGCCTTCGGGAAGCAACCAACTCCCCCATAGTTAATAGAGCGCAGAACAAATTTATACGCATAGGCAACGTGAAGGCACGGGATATTGGAAGATATTTTATGCCGCTGCGAAATCCCTGTACTACTAATTGCTGCATCCATATTATGTTCATTTATGTTTCCCAACCCACCCCTTCCACCTCCCATCACACCCATTTCCTTTCCCGCCCCACACCCATTCTTGGTTACGTAGTTTAAAAAAATGAATGTTTCAACCCCCCAGAGCTGACTCTTTTCTATTTCTCTTCTTCTTTCCTTCTCACCCTTCCCTCTGGAGAAAATTATACAAAGCTTTGGACAACTGCGCTGTATACCAACAACGACGAGTAGGCAGTAGAATATTCATCAATTCTCTGCACCCGCGCATTTTAAAAGAGACATATCGCCGCCAAGAATAAAATGAAGGCATGCATGCAAACAGAATTGCCACCAGGCACCCCAGAATCACAAAAGGTTTGGAACCAGACAAAATCAATTTAGAATGAACCAACAGAATCGGCTTAAAAGGACCGTCGAGCCAAATGATGTAATCTATTGCCCGTAAGAATTTGAGCTCTTTCTTTCCTGGCTAAAACAACAGTTTAATAAATTTCCCCAACGCCATTGCTGTATTAAACGCTCTGGGGTGGGCATGCTCATAAATAAAACTTCCCGTTAATTATTATACGGCAGGTAAGCGTTTAAAAGACATTTTTCATTTGAGGAGCGAGCTGATACACACAACAACTTATATAAAAAAGCAGGTAAAGCAAAAAATACTAGACATTTGGAGTGGGGCCATAAAATCAATTCTAATGTTAAAAATCTGATTTTTTTTTTATTTTTTTATTCTTTTTTTATTTTTTCTTTTTTTTTTTTTCTTCCTCTCTGCTACAGGAAGTGGACAGTGAAGAAAAACCCAAACCTGATGTTGAAAATACAGAAACCACAAATCACAATGCTTTCCTGTGTCCAGGGGCATGTATGTCCCCACATTGAGAGAGGCATAAAAACTTATGCAAATCACATCATGCTACTTAGGGAAGCTCTTCCAATGTCCTATGTAGATTTAATATGACTTTTGGAAAGAGCTTGGTGTCTAGTTAGCACGATGCTAAGTCTCAATGCCTATCGCAACGTGATACAGGCCCCAGGACATTTTCGACAAAATATTTCCCGTCCTTGGCCTTTGTCTCCCTTCATCCAGTATTTTTTTTGTCCCAGGTTTCCCAACCGGTGAATCCAGGGCCCAACCTTCCAGCAGTAATCTCAGACACATTAGGTAATGCGTTTTCCCTCCTTTTTCCCTTTTCCCACACCATTAGAGTCTTCATTCATTCTGTAGCTTTTTTCCCTCCGTTCCTCCTTTCCCTTTTTATCCCTTTTCTTTTCCCTTTCCCTCGTCTGCTCCTTTGGCTGTCTTATATGAAACTAGCAAGCAGACATATCTCGGCGAAGCGGGAAATAACAAGCTACAAATTAAAGCAATAAGATGAATGCTTTTCCCAGATGTTCATGTTTTCAATAATCCCCACTGTATTCTTTTCTAGTTGCAAACTTAAAACGTGCAAACCACACAAAATGCAAAACAAACCCCACAACTATTGTCATCACGCAAAAATATAAGAAAAGTGGCAGAGAACAAAAAAAAAAAAACAAAAACGCAGCACCCCAAAAATGCCGTTAAAAATGCAAAAACACATCGGAAAACCGTGCTCCTTGGGTATTCTTTGTTTTTGCACTCGATTGCAAAAACAATCACACATATGATCGCTTGAAACGTATCTTCTGTCTGAGAGACGAGGTGGGGGGGGGGGGGAGAAGAAAGAGAGAGGGGGTGGCAGGTAATGGAGGGAAGGGAGGATGAGAAAGAGATTAAAAAACGCTGTGCAGAGGTTTATTTCCAGATAACGATTCAGATGTGCCATTAAGACAAAAAGTAGTATGTACAGAAGCGGCCATTAAAGAGAGCACGTATCAAACAAATAAACAAACTAGTTGAAAGTTTCGACTGTAGCATTCGATAATCACCGCGCGGAGTTACGCTTTTTTCAAAGGCCCTGGCCTCGTTTTCAGGTCCACATAAAACCGTCAAGTCACGACCTTGACTTTGACCTTGACCCCGAAAGGCCAACATTTTACAATACCCAGCCACAACATTACCACTGATTCATCCTGGTAACTGGGAACGAAGTGTCCATTTTTCCGACCCCCCCACGATTTTCAGTCAGGGTCCTAGCGATCTCATTGACCTTGACCTTGACCTTGGGATAGGATCAGCATATTCCGTAAGGAGCAATAAGCCCGAACGCACAACCTTCATAACCAAGTTTCAACCTCCTATGTCAGACTGTTGCCGCGAGATATGGCTACAAATAGATTTTTTTCCGTTTTCAAGGTCATACGTCAAGGTCATGAACTTGACCTTTGACCTTGACGACCAAAAGCACGATCTACAGTAACGCTAGCCTACATGTACAATCAAGTTTCATCTTCCTGTCCTTATTCCTTCATGGTGATATGCTGTTAACAACACACACACACCACACACACACACACACACAATGTACAACACAGATAACGACATGACGAGTAGCAGGCACGGCACGCATGACACGCACCAAGCACA
>JAGGCT020004069.1:879470-897292 GCA_017654935.2 Phymorhynchus buccinoides
TCTTCTTCTTATTCTTTCAGTCATAGCTACTTTGGCGAGGAGGTTGTGTTTCAAAAAGTTTATCAGAAATTAACTTGTCCTAGTATTGGAAAGTTTCCATTTATTTAGGGTGTTATGCTTAGAAGAGTTTTGTAAAAAAAACATTTCTTTCATTTCTACTAAACTTTGCAGCAAGAGCACTTTAAGGAAAGCTGTAACTGTGTTCCTTTCCTAATTAAAGGGGCACCCTGACAGATGTGCTGGAAGAAACACTCGAGGACACCATGACACCACCATTTGAGAGTATCGTAACACTCACTTGCTCTGGTTTCCTAGAAATCAAACCGTCAAATCTGCGATCATCCTTGCCGGAGGTGTGGAAGTCAAATTCTTTCACCGAAACAGAAGGCAATGCAACTGTGTAATGGCAACCAAATTGTTTGCCATTTTCGCAATACAAGCCTTGCTATTATCTTTTTAATTTTTTAAAGCAGTTTATCTAAAGGAGTTCGCTCACAACAAAGGAAATACTTCATTTTTAAAACGCACTACAAAAAAGAAAAACGTCAACCACAATGAGTGACCTCCACCCACCCCATCCAAAATGGCTTCTCTTCCGGCATCTCCGCCAAGGAGGAATCGCCGTTTTTGACGGTTTGATTCTAAGGAAAACCAGAGCAAAGCGAGTGTTCAGATTCTTGAAAAAGGCTGTCTTCTGGTGACCTCGACGTGTTACTGGCAAAAAACCTCATCCGTCAGGGTCCACTTTTAAGCCTGCCAGGATTGCAACGGGGTCATATGTATGGGCACCGTCTCTATGTGTCACTCTCGTGTGCCCCCGTTTATGGGTACCCGGTCTCTATGCAATCACCGTCTCCTATGTGCCTCCATTTCTATGTGTCACGACTTATGTATCACCGTCTCTATGTGCCTCCATTTCTATGTGTCCCGGTCCTATGCAATCAACCGTCTCTATGTGCCTCCATCAGTGTCCCGGTATCTATGCATCACCGTTCCTCTATGTGCCTCCATTTCTATGTGTCCCGGTCTCTAGCCATCACCGTCTCTTGTGTGTGTCCACTTCTATGGGCCCGGTCTCTATGTATCACCGTCTCTATGTATCACCGTCTCTATTGTCCCGGTCTCTATTGTATCACCGTCTCTGTGTGTCTCCATTCTATGGTCCCGGTCTTATGTATCACCGTTCTGTGTGTCTCCATTTCTATGGTCCGGTCTCTATGTATCACCGTCTCTATGTGGTCTCCATTCTATGTGTCCCTGGTCTATATGTATCACCGTCTCTATGTGTCTCCATTTCTATGTTCCCTGTCCTATGTATCACCGTCTATAGTGTCTCCATTCTATGTGTCCCGTTCTATGTGCCCCTCAGGTTTAGGGATAGGGTAGGGTACTACACATACATGGGATATTCCGTGCGGAGACCGTGCGCAAGCGAATATAGTTAAAAAGAAAGGAAGGGAAAAGATTCCGGACGTGTCCGTATTTCCCTAATCCTTAAATTGTTGCCCTGTTTCATTGTTAATACGGATTGCGCATGGGATTTCCGCAGAACTGTGTACTAGGCCCTAGGATAGGGATAGAATTTGGGTTTCTGTTTAGACTTAGTATGATTCGGATTCGGGCGGGTTCACATTAGCGCGTAAGTTCCGTACGGAAACCCAGACGTAAGTAAAAGAAAGAAGGGTTAAGCATTACCGATGAGGGAAATTACGGACACGTGCGCAAATCTTTCCCTTCTTTCGTTACGATTACGGATTGCGCTGGGGTTCACAACGGAAATCTCCGCATATATGGTTACGTACCCTAAGGGTTAGAGATAGATTTTGTTTCACATAGCTGCAGGCGGATAAATGAAAGTTCGTTTAACGTCCTCCGGGACTGGACACAGGGCAAAACCCCCCCCCATATGGACATTGATAACTATGAGATCGTGGGACGATCCGGAGGTTACTGCAATGCAGGGAAGTCCTAAATTAAAAAAAATTAATAATCAAAATTAGTTAATAAACAATCTTAAACTGAGTGAGCAGCGGAGATATATAGCCTACACGACATGTATATATAGAGACAACATGGTGACACATAGTGACGGGACACATAGAGACAACATTGGTGAACATAGAGACGGGGTCACATAGAGACACAATTGGGACACATAGAGATCGGGGTTTCATATAGAGACAACAATTGTGACACATAGAGACGGGGTCATATAGAGGACAAATATTGGTGACACATAGTGACGGGTACACATAGAGACAACATTGGTGACACATAGAGACGGGGACACATAGAGACAATCATGGTGACACATAGAGAGGACGGGGGGCAAATAGAGACAACATGGTGACCATAGAGACGGGGACACATAGAGACAACATTGGTACGATAGAGACGGGGCACATAGAGGACAACATTGGTTACGCCTAGAGCCGGGGTCACATAGAGACAACATTGGTGACAATCAGGAAGACGGGGGTCACATAGAGGACAACATTGGTGAACACATAGAGACGGGATCACATAGAGGGACAACATTGGGACACATAGAGACGGGGTCACATAGAGACAACGTTGGTGACACATAGAGACGGGTTCACATAGAGGGGACAACATTGTGACATCATAGAGACGGGGTCAAATAGAGACAAATGGGACACATAGAGCGCGGGCACATAGAGACAACATTGGAGACACATAGAGATGGGGTCAATAATACAACATGGGAACCAGAGAGGACGCGGGCACATAGAGACAAACATTGTGACACATAGAGACGGGGTCACATAGAGACAACATTGGGACACATAGAGACGGGGTCACATAGAGACAACATTGGTGACACATAGAGCCGCGGGCACATAGAGGACAAACATTGGTGACACATAGAGAGGGGTCACATATAGACAACATTGTGACACATAGAGGGGACGGGTCACATAGAGACAACATTGGTGACACATAGAGACGCGGGCACATAGCGACAAACTTGGGGACACATAGAGACGGGGTCACATGGAGGACAACTTGGTGACACATAGAGACGGGGTACATAGAGACAAACATTGGTGACACAATCGAGACGGGGACACATAGAGACAACATGCGTGACACATAGAGACGGGGTACATAGAGACAACATTGGGGACAATAGAGAGGGTTTCACATAGGAGACAACATGGTTGACACATAGAACGGGGTCACATAGAGGACAAAAACATTGGTGAACATAGAGACGGGGACACATAGAGACAAACATGGTGACACATAGAGACGGGGTCACACTAGAGACAACATTGGTGACACATAGAGACGGGTCACATATGAGACAACATGGTGACACATAGCGACGGGGTCACATAGAGAAACATGGTGGAACATAGAGACGCGGGCACATAGAGACAACATTGGTGACAATAGAGAGGGGGTCACATAGAGACAACATTGGTGACACATAGAGACGGGGTCACATAGAGGGACAACATGGTGACACAGAGAGACGCGGGCACATAGAGACAACATTGGTGACACAAGAGGACAGCGGGCACAAGATACGTAACCATTGCAAATCTTGAACAACTGTCGTGTGCCGATACTGTTACAACTGTGCTGTAAGTTCTGACACCCCTACTCCTTTGTTTTTTTCTGTATATGTTATAGGCTAATGTTTTAACTATGCCTCTGAACATTAAACCTCGGGTTCAATTCTCTCAAGATGAAACATTACTAGTGAATTATGCAGTTCTCTGAAGTATGAGAGAGAGAAGTTTACGAATGATACGAATGTGGGTTTTTCATTGAGGGTAAAAAGGTATAAGCTTTTTGTACCTTGCCCTCTCACTCACCACATTCACACCATGCATCAAGCAAAGAAAAAAGGACATTAACAACAAGTCAATGAAAATGAATTAAAAAATAAACAAAATGAGCTCATGAAATAATGAAAGAAAACATGGGAATTGAAAAAAACCAAATATTAGATAAATATATGAGCAATGTCAATTTGGATTTGAGAGAGAGGCGAGTATGGTAGTATGTGTGTGTGTGTGTGTGTGTGTGTGTGTGTGTGTGTGTTATGTGTGTGTGTGTGGTGTGTGTGTGGTGGTGTGGTGCGTCGTGTGTGCGTGTGCGTGTGCGTGTGTGCGTGTGCGTGGCGTGTGCGCTGCGTTTGTGTGCGTGTGGATGTGTGCGTGTGTGTGTGCGGGTGTGTGGGTGTGTGTGTGTGTGTGTGTGAGAGAGAGAGAGAGAGAGAGAGAGAGGAGAGAGAGAGAGAGAGAGAGAGAGAGAGAGAGGAGAGAGAGAGGAGAGAGAGAAGAGCGAGAGAGAGAGAGAGGGAGGGGAAGACAGACAGACAGACAGACGGGACAAAGAAAAAACCGAGACAGACAGTGAAGCTAGAGACATTGTGATTGGGGTTGGTATGTCCAGTCACAGTAGAGACAGGTTTGCGGTAACTCAACCAAGCCTACTGTAGTGGCGGCTAGCACCATAGCACTTCTGCATCCCACGGAGGAACACAAGCCACGGGTGATGCACGAGGAGCAGTCGCTAGGTCAACGATTGGATCATTACTGTCTCCTTACCACATCCATCACACAGACAGACAGACACACAGACAGACAGACGGACATACACCACAACACACAGACAGACACACAGACACGCAGACAGACAGACAGACACACAGACACACAGACCACGAGCACAGACAGGACAGACAGACATACACACAGACCACTCAGACACGCAGGACAGACAGACAGACATACACACAGACACACAGAAAGAACACAGACACGCAGACACGCAGACACGCAGACCAGACAGACAGACAGAAACACACCAGAGAGACAGACAGACAAGACATACCACACAGACACCACAGACAGGACACACAGACACGCAGACACGCAAACAGACAGATAGACAACACGCAGGACACACAGACAGAAGACAGACGAAAACTCATATGCATTTGGTTTGCCAATACAATGACTAAGCATGAAAGAAGGACTCATCATGCGGTTTCAATGTTTCATGGAATACTTGCCTCAATTAGGTTCAGTCCATGTCTGGCAGAATCAATTCATGTTTAATGTTCATAACTGAAACATGCAATTTTCAACTCAATTGAAGCAAAAACATGTATTTTTTTTGAACTTCAGAAGAGCACGAAATTTTTCCAAATGAATTTCTATTAATAAAAATATGTCAGCGTTATGAAATACAACCTATCTTTTGCGAAACTAAAAAAACTTCGAAACTAAGTAAAGAAACCGGGACGTCATCTAGGCTTTACACAAAAGAAAACAGATTGTGTTCAGTTGGTTGTGTGATCGAAGATGAATACATTCGTAGATCATTGGGTGTGTGTTTATATAAGGATATAAGATGTCATTTCAGAAGATAAATCTAAATATTTCCAAGTGGTAAGTTTTAAAACCGAGTGATTTTACTTCATAAAGAAACACGCCAAGACCACGTTGGAAGATTTGCCTTTAACAGTTTTCCCAAGTGTCGGACGTAACTATGCCCTGTCTATATTGCATGTAGAATATATTGTATAATCCTTATCGTATCAATAACCTTGTAAGTAGGTTCCAGACAATAAAATGTTGTTCTTGTTCTTGTTCTTGTTCACACACACAAACACACCACACACACACACCACACACACACACACACAAACACACACACCCACACACACACACACACACAACACAGACACACCACAGACACACACACACCCCCACACAGACCAGACAGACAACAGAGCACACACACACACCACACTATCACATCACACGAAGTACTCACACACACACGGACATCAACACCACCACACACACTACACTATCGGTGACCATAAATTGTAGAGTCTTCCTTCTTTTGGCAAGCGAGCAGTGTTAGCAACAGCAGTGTTATTGCATAAACGATGCATTTTCAGTCCTGGTCTGTTTCCTAAACATTTATAAGAAGAAAAAGAGAAAATGGGAAGACTGGAAAGCAGTCGCTCTAGTTTGACCTTCTACTAGAGGCTGGGGAATACTGAGACCTGTTGTACAAAACGCAAGACCCACACGGAGGACTTTTTGCTAGTTCTTCTGCCTGGTCAAGGCCTGGGTATCATTAGGAAAGGACGTGGAGAATACGGCCCTAACGTTTCCATAGAACCCAAAGCAAAACGAACTTCAAATAAATTAAAAAAGCAACCTCAAATAACTGAAAACAGCAAAAGACCAAATGACCATGACCCACAGTAAAATTATGACAATGTACCCAATTACTGTGGCTTTGCACGCCTTGCACGCACGGTGACCTCGATACGCACGCCAGCGATCCAGGTGGTTTGTCTTCAGCAGAGTGCGCGCACACAACACGCACACACACAACAGTGCGCACACGCACGCACACGACACGCCCAACACACCACACACACACAACACAACAGGACACTCAAACACACATACACATATCACACACACACAAAGACACACACACAGACACACACATACACACACCACACACACATCAAACTATATTCTGTTTCTGTGTTTGTCTTCTCCCAAATCCCCTGAAGTGACCTCTCTCTCTTCTCTCCCTCTCGTCTGCTTGGTTCTCTCTCTCCTCTCGGCTTTCTCTCGCTCTCTCTCTCCTCTATTGCCAATGTCTAACCTACCCATTCTAAGACCTGAACGTGCAAAGGTACCTGACTACAAGTTGGGACTCGGGAATTAGCGGCGTTAAGGTCTTATGCCACTGTCTCTCTCTCTCCTCTGGCGGTGCAGCAAAAAACAAACTGGAAAACACCCCCCTCCTCTCCTCCCTCCCACCACTCCCCCCCCCTCTCTCGCTCTCTCTCTCTCCTCTCGCTCTCCCTTCTCTCCCTATCTCTGTCCTTCTTTCTCTCTCTCTCTTCTCTTTCTCTCCTCTCTCTCTCTTCTCTCTCTCTCTCGTCTACTCTCTCTACTCTCTCTCTCTCTGTCTTCTCTCTCCTCTCTCTCTCTGTCTCTCTCTCTCCCTCTCTCCTCTCTCTTTCTCTCCTCTCTCTCTCTCTCTCTCTCTTCTCTCTCTCGCTCTCTCTCCTCTCTCTCCCTCTCTCACTCGTGATTTGAATCGTATATGGTTGCACGACACACAGAGAGAGACACCTTCGTCCCTTCCTCTGGTAGCCTGTTCTACTTTGTATCAAACAATACCACACACAACACACCAACACACACACACACACACACACACACAACACACACACATCACACACACACACACACACACACACACAAACACAACACACATACACACAACACAACACACACAAACACATAGGATCACACGCACATGAACACACACGCGCACACACATATACATCACACGCACATGCACACATTGCACACATCATAGGCACACACATACTCTCACAAAACACATTCACTCACTCACTCACACATGCATACATTTAAAACACGCAGACCCAAAATGCACACACACGCGCACACACATATACATCACACGCACATGCACACATTGCACACATCATAGGCACACACATACTCTCACAAAACACATTCACTCACTCACTCACACATGCATACATTAAAACACGCAGACCCACATACACACACACGTGCTCACGCGCACACACACCGGCACGCTCAAACACAGACACACACACACACAACCACACGCGCTGCGCACACACATACACCGCAGAACACCAAGGCCTAGGAATAACCTATTCAAATCTAGTGTTGTTTACTCTTGGGGGAACAGCTTGGAACAATTTGCCACCATCTTTAAAGTCACGTCCATCGACAACTACGCTAAAAAAGAATTTGCTTGATAAACTTTAGAATTGCTTACATGTTATTTATGTATTGATAATGTTACATATACTATATATTTGTTCAATTGTTCTCCTTTGCTGTCTTTTCAGTATTTGTTCCATGTTGTCTACAAGCTATGCTCTCATGTTCTGTAGTATTCTACTTTCACTTCCTTTCACTAACTTTCACACTTTCACCCCACCCCCACTCCTCTCTCTCTCTCTCTCTCTCTCTCTCTCAATCAATCAATCAATCTCTCTCTCTCTCATGTCTCTCATCTCTCTCTCTATCTCTCTCCTCTCTATCTCTCTCTCTCTCTCCCCTTTCCCACTCTCTCTCTCTCTCTCCACCTTTCACTCTGTACTCTATCTATGCATGCCTGTCTGTATCGTTTTTTTCTTGATTTTTTTCTCTCTGTTCATTTTCCACATATGCCTAAGGATGCATGAGTAGTTAACATGATATAAGCTTAGTCGTGAAAATGTGTTCTCATTTGTTACATTTTCATGTCTTGCATGGTTTTCTTGTTATATACTGGTCTCTCAAAGTTAAGGGCCGGCTTCTGTTTTCAGTAGCTTAAGATATCTATTTATTGTTAACACTATGACAACAATGAAGAGGAAAATGGCAAACCAACCATACCACAACAACAAAAAGTCGGCTCTACTCTCAATAACTTTCCTTCCTCTTGCACGTGCCTGAACCAGTTTGGCAGACATTGCAGTACAGCAACAGCGTTTTCAGGTACGCTTAAAATGTGGCAAAATCACGAGAATTTCACGAAAGTTTGGTCTCATTTCGCTGAAGAATCAGGGCTGATGCAAGTTTCTTGCCTATTGCACGTGCAAGGCATGGCTGTAGTGAACACTGCTGAGCAAAAGTTAGACACGAATGTGTATTTAAGGGCGGCAAATGTTGAACCCAGACACCCCGCAGAGCTCTCCAATATAAGCATTTGCGCCTCCACGACAGAAGGCAGCAAGAAAGAAGATGAAGAAGAGGAAGATTCGTTCTTTTTCGCGCCGCCCGTCCCCGGTGGCCGCGGCCCTTAACATTTTTGAGAGGACCGAACAGGGACGGTTATCATTGTCGAGATAAGCATGAGGACTTCAGCATGATGCTAACGTAAGAAGCTCTTCCAATGTTCCTCTAGGAATTTAATAGGACTTTTGGAAGACTTTTGGAAGAGCTTCTAAGTTAGTTATGATGCTAAGTCTCATGCTATCTCCGACATCATGAATATACCCATCCCAGTATACGTTTTGTTTTTTAGTTGTGGAGATTTGCTCTCATTTGTTGATTTTCATGTTTGCATGCTTTTCTTGTTTTATGTTTTATTTGTCTGTTTGCATGCTTTTCTAGTTTCGGTTGAGCACAGAATGTAAAAAAAAAAAGCTGTCAAAGCTTATTTCTTTATGCTCAATAAAAATCATTTTGACTCGACTTGGTCTTGACTTGACGGCATACACACACGCGAACATGCTCGCGCGCGCGCGCGCGTCTACCGCACGCCATGCTCGCGCGCGCCCACAACGCGCGCGCGCACGCGCACGCCTCACACACACACAACACACACACACACACACACAAAACAAACCCACACACAGTGAGTAGAGTATGTAGCTAGGTCAACGAGTGTGGTTTAATTTTCTGTATGTTATTATTACCCGTCTCGCCCAGTGCCAGCCCAGGATTGGCAGTTTAGACTAATTTTTTAGCATATTTTTGCCATCCCGGATTGGTTGTCTTAGCCGCAGACAGACCCATGCGCAACATGGCGGCGTAACGACGTTGTTTGTGAAGGGGTTTTGTTTTTGTTCCTGTTTTTGTTTTGGTTTCTGTGTTTTGTCAGAATTGTGACATTTTGTGCACCTGTGACCCCTTTTCGGATTCTCTCTTGCACAAATTGTCACAACCTCTCTCTCTCTCTCTCTCTCTCTCTCTCTCTCTCTCTCTCTCTCTCTCTCTCTCTCTCTCTCTCTCTCTCTCTCTCTCTCTCTCTTCTCTCTCTCTCTCCATTCTCTCTCTTTTCTTCTCTCTCAATCATTCTCTTTCTCTCTCTCTCAATCTCTCTCTCTCTTTCTCAATCAATCTCTCTCTCTTTCTCTCACTATCTCTCTCTCATTCTCTCCTCTCTTCTTCTCAATCTCTCTCCTCGCTCTCTCAATTCTCTCTCTCTCTCTCTCTCTCTCTCTCTCACACACACACACACACACACACACACACACACACACACACACACACACCACACACACAAACACACACACACACACGCCACACACACATATTCTCTCTCGTCACTTACAACACACACACACACAACACACACACACACACACACCACACACACACACACACACCACACAACACACACACACACACACAACACACAACAACACACACAAACACTATTCTCTCTCTCTCTCTCTCTCAATCTCAATCTTTCTCTCTTTGTTTCTCTCAACTCTTCTCTGCAACTCACGTTGTCATCCCTATTGGGTGTTATCAATGACAGTACTGTTGCTGCTATTAATTTGTCAAACGTCTCAAATGAGAGAGAGAGAGGAGAGATGAGATAGAGAGAGAGAGAGAGACGGAGAGAGAGAGAGAGGAGAGAGAGAGAGAGAGAGAGAGGAGAGAGAGGACAAGAGAGAGAGAGAGTAGAGAGAGAGAGAGAGAGAGACAGAGAGAGACAGAGAGACAGAGAGACAGAAACAGACAGACAGACAGACAGACAGACAGACAGACAGACAGAGATAGAGACAGAGAGAGAGAGAGAGAGAGAGAGACAGAGAGAGAGAGAGACAGACAGACAGACACACACAGAGATAGAGAGAGAGAGAGAGAGAGAGAGGGGGGGTGGGGGGAGGGGGGAGGTGGAGAATTGACACACAAATGCACATTTCTCAATAGTTCGCCTGCTGTGGTTTCTTTTAACGTTTTGTTTGGATGATGTAAATGATAATTGTCAGCCATTTTGCTAAGTCATATATATTTTTCTTTGATAACATCTACACACAATGTGCATGATGCTGATGTGTGCTTGATTGCTTTTGTTTTATGGACTGTAAATGTTAATACATTTTGCGAAGTATTTGGTTTTGAGTCTGTACTTTCTTACAACGTATATTATGCTAGCATGCGATTGCTTTTGGTTGTAAAACTGTTTTGCAAAATAAAGATTTTGTTTTATTCTGCTTGTCTCTTGGCATATGGGTTTACAATGCAGTTTGGAGGTGATACAATACATAATACTAAAAGATACAATACCCTACCCCCACAACCCCCCCCCCCCGAAACCACCTCACAACCCAACCCCCCCCTACAATACCTGAAACTTTGCATCCTTTCATTCCTTAAAACACACACACATCTCAAAAAGTTGGAAGTTGGTAGGCATGTTTATCAAATCAGAGGAAGTCAAATTAGCATATTGGACATGACAATTTCGCTACAATTTAGCTAAGGAAGTGGCGTTTAGTACATAACATGAAATACCTGAGTGCCTGATTTCAGTAATTACGTGAAATTACTAGGATTTTTAGTAATTTCATGTAATTACTGGGGGTCACAGTAACTTCATGAAATTACTGAAAATTTTAGGAATTTCGCGTAATTACTGATTTAACATATTTACGGTAAACACAGTCAGGGTAAGAAGATGATGCAGTCTGTGGAAAACACATTTTTTTCAAGCAAAGGTGGGCGCCTCGCGCAAAATATTACAATTATAACAAAATTGTAACATTTCGCCGCAGGCTTTCCGTGCAAAATGGTACAACGCGTCAAAATGTTACAATTGTAACATTTTGACGGAGGAGCCCCGGACACCTCACGCAATTTGTTACAAATGTGAACATTTTGCCGCTGCACACACAGCGCACCGGGTTTACATAATAACCTAGGACACAGTCCGTGTTCACTATTCCTAAGCAAGCTGCTTCATGTTGGCCTAGTCTCTGTCTGTCCTGTCTGTCGTGTTTGTCTGTCTCTCCTTCTCTGTCGTGTCTGTCTGTCTGTCTATTTCCGTGTCTGCTTCGATGTTCTGTTCTGCCCTTCTCTGTCTGTCTGTACCCGTGTCTGTTTCTACTTCTCTGTATGTGTGTCGATGTCTGCTTCTGCTGTCTCTGTGTACTGTCTGTCTGTCGGAGTTGTTTCAGGCTTCTATGTTTGTATGTCTGTGCTCCGTTGTCTGTTTCTCTGTTCTCTGTCTGATCTGTGTTGTTTCTAGCTCTCGGGGGGGGGGGGAGTCGAGGTCTCGTTTCTGCTTCTGTCTAGGAGGAAGGGCGGATGGGGCGGGGGCTGTTTCTGGCGAAGGGGGCAATCGGTGAGGAGGGAGCAAAAAAGTCTGGTCTGTCGAGGGGTGGAGTCTCTGAACTTCAGGGGGGGAGAGTATCGTATGTTCTGAGGGAGCTTCTCTGAGGGGAGGTCGATGTGGGGGAGAAATGATAGGGAGGAGGGTCTGATGGAGGTTTCTCTCTCTCTCATGGGGGGAGGGTCTGTCGTGGGGCTGAAGAACTGAGGAGCTTCTCGACGAGAGTGTCTGAGAGGATTCCTGTAGTCTGGAAATCTGTCTGGGGGTGCTTTCAGGGTAGTCTGTCTGACTGGGGTATCGGCATCCCCTATACCTTCAGGACTGGGGCGGATGCGGTCTAGAGTGTCTGTCAACGTCTTTGTCTCGTTTTTGAGTTCTCTGGGGAAGACAATTTGAGTCTGTAATTGTTTCTGCTTCTCTGTCAGTCTGTCGGGGGCTATTTCCCACGACAACTGTCTGTCTATATGATTATTTTTTTGCTGATTTTCTTGGTTTTCTCTCATTTTTTAGGTACTGAGCTTCTCCATTTGTGGGTCTATGTCCATGTCTGTGTATCTATAGTGTTCCTACTGTTTACTGTCTGTATCTTTACTGTACATGTGTCTAAATCTCTGTCTGTCTGCTGTCGATGTTCTCGTTTTCATGCTCTCTCTGTCTGTCTGTCTGTAGCTCTGTCTCCCCATTCTATGTCCGTCTGTCCTGTGTCCCCACCCCACACATGTCTGTCTGTGTCGTTTCTGCTTCTCTGGGGTCATCTATGTGTCTGTGGCTGACTTCTATGTCCGTTTGTCTATCGTCTTGTTCTGGACTGCCTCTGTCTCGGTCTGTCTCTGTCTGTTTCTGCGTCTCTGTTCTCTGTCTGAGTCGGTTTCTTCTTTCTGTCGGTTCTGTCTGTCGTATGTTCCTCCCCCCACTGTACAACCAGGCTGTGTTTTTTTCTACTTCTCTGTCTCTCTGTCTGTCTAGGTCTCGTTTCCTGCGTCTCTATCTCTTCTGTCTGTGTTGTGTTCTCTGCTCCTTCGTATGTATGTCTGTTTCTGCTTCTAATCCCTGTATGGTCTATGTGTATCTCTGTTTCTGCCTTCTCTTCTCATATGTTTTTCTGTGTCTGTGTCTGTCTCAATGTCTATCTGTCTGATCTCGTCGTGGTCTGTTTCTGTTTCCCTCGTCGTCTACGCTCTTGTTTCCTGACTTTATGCGTCATCTGTGTCTGTCTGTTCTCTGTCTTATTGTTTTGCCGTCTACGCTAGACAGTCTGCTTCGGTTGGTGCTTTGATTTGTTGTCTGATCTGTGTGTCCTGTAAGTCGTCTGGTTCTCTGCCACTTGTTCTTTCTTTCTGTCTGTTTCGTCTGGTTTCTGCTTCTCTGTTGTCTTCTCTTGTCTGTTGTATGTGTCCTGTTTCTGCCTTCTTCTGTTCTGTCTGTCTGTCTATGTCTATTGTCTGTTTCTGCTTCTCTTGTCGTATATGTCGTGTCTAGCCTTCCTCTGTCTTGTCTTGTCTGTGCTAGGTTCTGTTTCTGTCTGTCTGTTTGTTTCTATGTCTGTGTCTGCTTCTCTGTCTGTCTGTCTGTGTCTATGTCTGTGTCTGCTTCTCTGTCTGTCTGTCTGTGAAGCAGAAACAGACATAGACATAGACACAGAGACAGACAGACAGAGACAGGGAGAAACAGACATAGACATAGACAGACAGAGAAGCAGACACAGACATAGACACAGACAGACAGACAGAGAAGCAGACACAGACAGTACACAGACAGACAGACAGAGAAGCAGACACAGACATAGACACAGACAGACAGACAGAGAAGCAGACACAGACATAGACACAGACAGACAGACAGAGAAGCAGACACAGACATAGACACAGACAGACAGACAGAGAAGCAGACACAGGACATAGACACAGACAGACAGACAGACAGCAGACACAGACACAGAACACAGACACAGACAGACAGACAGAGAAGCAGAAACAGACACAGACACAGACAGACAGACAGAGACACGAGACAGACACAGACAGACAGACAGACAGACAGACAGAGAAGCAGACACAGACATAGACAGACATAGACAGACACAGACAGACACAGACAAACACAGACACACTGAGACAGACGGACATACACACTGAAACAGACACAGACAGACAGACAGACAGGAGACAGCAGGACACAGACATAGACCACAGACAGACAGACAGAGAAGCAGCAGCAGAACATACAGACAGACAGACAGAAAAGACAGACAGACAGAGAAGCAGACATAGACGGACAGACACAGAAGCAGACACAGACATAGAAGCAGACACGCAGACCTAAACGAGTAGACACAATGGATATAGAGACAGAGACAGACAGACAGAGAATCAGACATAGACATAGACAGACAGGGAAGCAGAAACAGACACAGACAGACAGACATAGATACAGACAGAAACAGAACAGAGATAGGGACAGACAGACAGAGAAGCAGACACAAACATACACCCTCAAACGCCCCCAATCCAAGACAGAGACGCATAAAACAGACACAGACATAGACAGACAGACAGAGACGCAGAAACAGCCACAAACAGACAGACAGACAGAGAAGCAAAAACAGACACAGACATAGACACAGACAGAAAGAGAGAGAAGCAGAGACAGACATCGACAGACAGACAGACAGAGAAGCAGACAAAGACGTCAGAACAGAGAAACAGAAGAAGCAGAAAACAGCACACCAGACAGAAATAAGCAGAGAAGCCGGAACAGACACAGACACAAAAGCGACAGACAGAAAAGCAGACATAGGGACAGACAGACAAGAGAAGCAGAAAAACAGATCACAGACATAGACAACCGACAGACTATGACAGCGAAGCCAGAAACAGACACAAACAAGACATAGACATAGACAGACAGAGAAGCAGGAAACAGACTACAGACACCAGCACAGACAGACAACACAGACAGCCAGGATAAGAGACAGCAGAGAGAGACATAGACATAGACAGACAGAGAAGCAGAAACAGACACAGACAGACAGACAAGAAGCACGAAACAGACACAGACAGACAAGACAGACACACACGGCAAGCCAAGTAACCGCCTATAGACAAACAGAGAAGCAGAAACAGACAAAGACATAGACAGACAGACAGACAGAGAAGCAGGACAAAAACATAGACAGAGGGGGGGGTCAGAAGGAAGCATGCACACCGACACAGACATAGACAGACAGACAGGAAAGACAGGAGACAGACACACCGACAAGACAAGACAAGCGCAACAGACAACCAGACAGACAGACATCGGAACAGACATATAGACACACTGATTAAGAAACAGACAGACAGACAGAGAAGCAGAAAAAGACACAGACAGACAGACAGAGAGACAGACAAGCAGAAACATACATAGACAAACAGACAGAGAAGCAGAAACAGACATAGACAGACAGACAGAGAAGCAGAAACATACACAGACATAGACATAGACAGACAAACAAAGAAGCAGAAACAGAATCATACGACATAGGACAGAAGACAGAGACGCGGAAAACACGACACAGACCGACCGACAGAACCGACAGACATGAGAAGCAGAAAAAGACACAGACAGACATGACAGTACAGAAGAAGCAGAAACAGACATCAGACAGACAGACAGAGAAGCCGAGACCGACACAGACAGCACAGACAGACACACAGGACACACAGTAACAGACATAGACAGACAGAGCAAGTTAGCAAACAGGACACAGACAGACAGACAGACCGACGCAAGCAAGGACACAGACATAGACAGACAGAGAAGCAGAAACAGACACAGACAGACAGACAGACAGAGAAACAGGAAATAGACACAGACAGACAGACAAGAGACAGTCAGGACACAGAGAATAGACACAGACAGACAAAACAGGGGGGGGAACAAGAGAAGCAGACACAGACATAAACCATAGACAGACAGAACAGAGACAGACAGGACACAGACAAGACAGGCAGACCGACAAGCTAGTAACAGACATAGACAGACAGACAGAGAAGCAGAAACAGACAGAGACATAGACAGACAGACATACAGAGAGGCATGACACAGACATAGACAAGGGGACAGAGACGACAGAGAAGCAGACACAGACATAGACACATGACAGACAGACAGAGAAGCAGACACCAGACTGTCTGTCTGTCTGTCTGTCTGGTCTGTCTGTCTGTCTGTCTGTCTGTGTCTGTGTCTGATTTCTGCTTCTCTGTCTGTATGTCTATGTCTCACTGTCTGTGTCTGTGTTCTGCTTCTCTGTCGTCTGTCTATGTCTGTGTTCTGCTTCTCTGTCTGTCTGTCTGTGGGTGTCTGTTCTGCTTCTGTCTGTCTGTCTGTCTGTGTATGTTTTGCTCTCTGTCTGTCTGTCTATGTATATGCTGTGTCTGCTTCTCGGTCTGTCTGTCTGTCTCTATGTTTGTGTCGCTTCTCTGTCTGTCTGTCTGTGGTCTATGTCTGTGTCTGCTTCTCTGTCTGTCTGTGTCTATGTCTGTGTCTGCGATCTCTGTCTGTCTGTCTGCATCTCTGTATCTCTGTCTCTCTCTCTCTGTCTGTCTGTGTCTATTTCTGCTTCTCTGCCTGTCTGTCTGTGTCTGTATCTGCTTCTCTGTCTATCTGTCTGTGTCTATGTCTGTGTCTGCTTCTCTGTCTGTCTGTCTATGTCTGGGTCGATTCTGCTCTCTGTCTGTCTGTCTGTCGCTAATGTCTATGTCTATGTCTGTTTATGCTCTCTGTCTGTCTGTCTATGTCTGTTTCTGATTCTCGTCTGTCTGTCTATGTCGTGTCTGCTTCTCTGTCTGTCTTCTGTCTGTGGATGTTTCAGCTTCCCTGTCTGTCTATGTCTGTGTCTGCTTCTCTGTCTGTTGTATGTCTGTGTCTATGTCTGTGTCTGGTTCTCTGTTCTGTCTGTCTGTGTCTATGTCTGGTCTGCTTCTCTTTCTGTCTGTCTGTCTATGTCTAGTGGATGCTTCTCTGTCTGTCTGTCTGTCGTGTTGTTTCTGATTCTCCGTCGGTCGGTCTATGTCTGTGTCTGGTTCTGCTTCTCTCTGTCTGTCATGTGTCTATGTCTATGTCTGTTTCTGCGTTCTCTGTCTGTCTGTCTGTGTCTTCGTTCTCTGTCTGTTCGTCTATGTCTATGTCTGTTTTGCTTCTCTGTCTGTCTGTCTATGTCTATGTCTATGTCAGTTTCTGCGTCACTGCTGTCTGTTATGTCTGTGTCTGACTTCTCTGTCTGTCTGTCTGTCTGTCGTGTATGTTTCTGTCTCTCTGTCTGTCTGTCGTGTCTGTGTCTGCTTCTCTGTCTGTCGGTCGTGTTCTATTTCTGTCTGTCTGTCTGTCTGTGTCTGTTTGACTCTCGGTCTGGTATGTCTATGTCTTGTCTGCTTCTCTGTCTGGTCTGTCTGTCTGTGTATGGTTTCCTGCTTCTATGTCTGTCATGTCTGTCTATGTCTGTTACTGCTCTCTGTGTGTCTGTTCTGTCTGTCTGTGCTGTTGTCTGCCTTCTCTGGCTGTCTGTCTGTGTCTGCAGTTTGCTTCTCTGTCTGTCTATTCTATGTCTGTTTCGCTCTCTGTCTGTCTGCCTGTGTCTGTTTCTGCTTCTCTGTCCTGTTACGTCTATGTCGGTGGTCTGTTTTTGCTCTCGTCTGTCTGTTTGG
>JAGGCT020004069.1:897792-918767 GCA_017654935.2 Phymorhynchus buccinoides
TAAAATGAAAATGATAATGAATGGAGAAGCTTTGTGAAAGATTTTGTGTTGTAAGGTATGTTTTAAAGGAGAATGAAACGAATGGAATGGAGGAATCTAACCAAGATCGGACACCTCACATGGCTAAAACAAGCACACCAGCCCTGGCTGACAACACTTCCCTGGACCAATTACATTGGCTAACTTTGTACTCTGAATTTTTTGGTAAGAAGTTTGGAAATCCACCTGGAGTCAGTTCATGGAAGAAACGGGATTTGTTACCTTGGTCATCCACTACCTGTCGATGGATGCGGTGTCTGTGCAACACGTGCTTGATAGGGCCTAGACGCCGTAGCAAGAAAACAATGAAAATTAAAGGTATGGTTCTGTGATAAAGATGAAAGAAAGGATATAGCATTGTGTGACGTGCAGGTGGAAAGTCTTTCCCTCTACTCTGGCATTGAACAGTGAATAAAAGACACACCCGGGTGAAAAACCCGCACGTTGTTCCGTGGGAAGGCTTTACCAGTTCCAGTGACTGACAAGCATTGCAGGATACACACTGGACTAAACCCATGTGTGCCCACTGTGGCAAGGTTTTGCTGATCCGAGTGCGCCTAAAAAGAGCATCGTCTGGCCCAACTTGAGAGAAATCTCCCACATCTTTCCTCACTTTCGCTAACGCTTTCAGGTTGTCTCGCAGTTGAAGAAACATGTAAGAGATATTCGTTCGAGAGGCCCGCCGAGGCATAGTGGTTGTATATCTTTGTTTGTGATTTGTTGCGGAGTGTATGACCTCAGGCTCGTCATCTGACGGAACACAGAGATCCGCACGTGGGGAGAGTCATACAATGGTGTCCGACTGTGTCAGTGGTTTCAAGCATTCCTTATGCGTTATCTGTGCCCACATAAGTCTATCCATGCGCCGCCAGACCCATCTCTTGAATGTCTGTGTGGCAGCGTTTCTCTCAGACCATGCAATCTAACTGCGCATAAAGAATTCACAGCGTGAAAAAACCATCACCCTGGCCCAGAATGTGTGGGAAATTTTTTTGCAGGATTCTCCGATTAAATAACACCGCCGGCCCACTCTGGACTGAAGCCCCACCTGTGTTCAAATGTTGGAAAGGTTTTCCGACATCATACTCGAGAAGACATCGTCTGACCCACTTGATGAAAAGCCACCCACAGCTGTCCTCCTTGGGGGTCCTCGCTTATCAGTTGTCACAGCAGTTGAGAACATCTGAGAAAACCCATTAGACGCTGAATTTCTTGCAGAACCCACGCAGTACCATTTCCCACCAAGCAATGTGTGGCATACAAGAGTTTTCAGTGAGAGACTTGATGCGTTTTGTGCTTCAACAGTATATGTTGATTTTCTAATGCTGGTCAGGTTGCCCAATGGTCTGGTATGTGCATATTCCAACACATAAATCATATCAGCCTGATGATCTTGCAGAGTACCCTGGGTTTTTCCTAAAAGATGGTTGGAAAAAGACTACATTACCTCGTAATGTGAATCATATTTTGAAACATTCACTGTGACCTTTAGGCGATACTACTGTCATTCCCCGCACACCAATTCTGTCACACGGGTGCGTCAGTGGAACTGATCTTCCTTGTGATGAACAAGGGTGGTATTGTTTATACTGTAAGTCTCCCCCACCCATCTCCCACTTCGTTTATTTTTGTGCTAGATACCTCTTCTTTCTCTGCCTTGCTTGTTGGGTACTGTCATCCTCACTGTTGTTGGTGGTGGGCTTCTTTTTTTCCATTGTTTTTCTTGCTTTATTGCTTAGATGATTTTCTGACTATAAGGCAATACTTTTGTCTCTCCAATTTTTCACCAAATGCTCCTAAAAACAGGGGCCCTATTTGCAAGACAAAAACATGAGACCAGCAAGCAAGATTTCGTGCTCCGTGCTTAGCGTAACTAGACCATTACAGTTTTCACGATTTGCCGTATGACGGATACTGGACTTTCAAATCTTTTTTTAAACCGAAGAAAAAATGTTTTTTCCCATCGAACGATGCAGTATACTTCATCCGGGACATAAATAATCATTGTAGAGCTTCAAATGCCTATTCTACCAGTTTTCCATGAGGAAAAATGCAAACTACTCGGGAAGTCCTTGAAATGGACTTTGCCGAGTTGAAAGAACAGTGTACCTCTTTTTATGAACTGTCCAGTAAAATGGTCAAACAACAAGTTCTGCAGAAACGTTCTTTTGCCAATTTCGTATCGCCTTATGAACAATGGTCCTTTATCTTGGATTTTATCTAGAAGAATAAAACGAGCAGCACACCGTTGTTTTTTCGTTCTTTGGTGTCCGAATTGGGAGCCTTCCTTGAATTGATTTTTTACTTTTTTTATTTCAGTCGACGGTGCTTTTTTTTATGTTTAAACAGTAATGTACCATGATTTGAAATTAGTGTTCTTTTGTGACTTTTCAGAAGTATGACGACAAACACAATAGAGCATTCAATGCCATTTACAGCTAAATTTTATCCTCATTTTGGTGTGTTATAATTGCCTATTGTAGTGAACTGTGGGCCAAGTTCTTTCGCCTTGACTGGTATTTCATAAGGTTTAGCGTTAGGCGAGGTTGGGTGTAAGTGGGTCTATTAACAATGTCTTGCCGGGTTTGCACTGCCACCGATGCTTTTCTTGTTATCTTTTGTTTTTTGTTTTCAGGGTGGTGGCCATTTTGGGATGTGTTATCACTTAGATGTTCAGGATGCATAGTTTTTGGTTAGGATGTGTCATTGAATTGTAATACATGTGGGTTACCTGTACTGGTGACAGTCCTAACGGTGACTCTACCGTTGACAGGGCTGTAGACAACTAAAATTGACTCGGTCGTTTATAATGCTTCCAAAACTTTCAATGGCTTTTTAGAATAATCCGGTGTTTTACCTCGTTGCAAACTTTCACGTGGTTTTAGAATTGATTATGTATTTTACTTTCCTTCAAACTGTCAGTCTGTGGTTGTTGTTGTTTAAAAAAAAAAGTGGTTTTCTTCAATTTGGTTCAATGTTCTTATAGCCAAAATTCATGTTATTTATCTGTTTGAATATACATGTTTTGTTCTGGTGTGTATTGTATTCGCCTTGACTTTTGTTATTACTTAATTGATTCGATCATGTTTGTTATGTTAACGGTTTCTTTTGCATAACAGGTGTAGAGTGGCACAGAGGTATGCGTTCGCCTCGTGTCAAGTAAACCTAGTTCAAACCTGGGTTCAGTGGATTTTTTACCTGTGTTCACTTTGAACTAGGCCTTACGGTCTGAATGTGGAGTCTTTCAGATGAGGACGATAAACCGATGTCCCCGTGTGCCCCAGGCACTTAGTACATGTTAATCCAGTGGCCACCAATAAAAGTTGTCCATTTGGTCAGAATTTTCACACACCCATTTCACCACTTCCTCCTCAGTCCACACAAAAATCACATGGAAAAAAAAAAAGTTGGGTGGCGTGCCTTGGACATGCAACGCGCTCTCCAGGTGGGAGCAACCCAAGTTTACAGACGCATCTGTGATGATAAGGTAGCTAATAACAATACCATATTTTATGCATGAGCATTTTAATCTTTGGTTTAAGACCCTTCTATCTGTATTGGAAAGGGAGTGCTCCCCGAGGATACCAGGGGGGTCTTTTGTATAACGTAGTATCCCCCCCTCTGGAAGTTTCTGTGGCTTGCAACTTCCTCAATATGTCACGCTCTTTGACTCACCATTTCCATTTGCTACTGTTGTCTCTTCGTCTTCTTTTTTTCTAGAATTCTGGCACAAATTTTCATTCCGTCTCGAGACCTCTATGTTGGGCCTAACATTTTTTATCGTTTAAGGCACATAAAGCGCTGACACATCTGCGCTCATTATGACAAAACTGAGCGATCGCTTAATGGGAAGAGAGGGAGTCGTATAACTGTAATGTTGTGTTGAGTGAATGGGTTTGTAAATTTAATCTGGTCTTCCATTGTTTTATCATGTAATTGTGCAACACTGACCATGGCGGGTTCTTTGGTGTGGGCCCCACACCTTAAACTGCCTTTCTCTCGCAACGGCTATTTGTCCATTGGTTTGACATACACCCTGAATTCGGGCCAATAGTTTTGTTTTTTGTGTTGCTGTTTGTTTGCTGTCCAAATCTTCTGGCTGTACAGTGGCGTGTGCTCCTCACCGCCGCCCGTTCCAAATCTCCAATTCAGCAGCTACACCCGGGTTTGTTCAAGTCGCAGAAACTGAGACCAGCACAATGGAGGCGAATCTCCTTTTAGCCGTCAGGAGGCACCACTCGGGAGACACTGCAACTTCTGCTGATTCCTTCGGTGGAGTTCAGTGGGCCTGTTTCGGACACCACTCCTAAGCCTCCTGCGACACTATTTCTTCTTAGTCGCGGAGCCAGCGTGAGTGGAGGTCCGTCCTGCCGAAGGCGCGCACCACGACCGTCCACCTACAGCTCCCCAGAACACACTGATCCCCTATGGACTTTGACCGAACGCACCAGGGCATAGACTGGATGGAAACCGAATTGAGTCACCATAAGAGCCGGGCATGCAAAGCCCCAGAATTTGAGACATTTTTTTAATTTATGATTGCTGGAAAATGACGCCGATATGATGATGCTATGAAATTCCGTATTCGGGTCTGAGACTGTAAAAAATGCATGGCAGGGCCTGTATTCTACGCGCTTATCCTTCATAAATGATATCCCGCGTTAGCAGGCCCCGGACTACAGACACCTAAAGTGTTTGGTCTGCATTTGAGCACACTCTCAAACGCATCCTTTAAGCGGATGAAACTCCGACTGTGTGCTTCCGTCTTCCATTGAGCCATAGCCCGCACTCTGTGTAAGAGTCGGTCTAGGGACCGAAAAAAAACCTCGCTTCTGATGGATTTCGAACCCAAGACTTGGGCCAATAGTTACTGATGGGAGAGCTGTAGATTAATTTAAATAAACTTTTTTCTACAGTACCAAACGTAAACATTGTTTTAGTAATCGAGTTGCTCACACAGGTAATCCTTTGAACTGTAGCTTTGGACTTGAAACGTTTTGAAACAATAAAACTGAACTTTTAATTTGGTCTGATGTATTACACTGAATGGAAGTTGTTCTCTGTGTGTGTATCATTCCTGTTGTGCACTACATTACACACACACGTGCGCGCGCACACACTCACACCAGTTAATAAAAAAGAAAGATATTCACAACTTCTAAATGGCACAAATACGTTCTATTTTTCTCAGAGAATATACATAAATTGCAACATACACAAAATACACTTTCACAAAGTCAATGCAAGTGTTGATCTTCTCACTGCATTCTGCAGCCAATCAAGATGTTTGGAAAAAAATCTGCAAGAAACATGTTTCAAATACTCACATTGTGAAGATAAACATGCCAAATATGAGTACATATGCGAAAACAAACATGCACAGAAACAAACTTAAACCCTGATAAAGTAATTCACTTGACCCTCTATCAACATACTGGGCAAACCCATATTTAATCAAAACTATTTCTATTGACATTCGAACACGCACACAATCCCTGGTCGTGGCCAACATCAATCGACTGATGACAAACACCACTTTAACTGGGGGAGGACCCAGAGGTAAAAGAAAGATGTCATGCTTTTCTCCACCAAGGAGCCCCTTTTTGTGTTGTTAGTTTGCTTGTTCGTCAGTGACAAACACAACACAAAAAGTTATGAACAGATTGCGAGGACATTCTGTGGAGGGTTAGAAATGGTTCAACAACATTTGTGTTAGAATGGGATAAAGAGTTATATTGGCCTGTAAATGAAGACGTAGAATAGGCATTGGGCACTGTGTGTGTGCTTTGGGTTGTCAATTCAAACTGTTGATCATGTTTGAAATATAGGACTGCCCAGTGCCCGCTTATAAGAAAGCAATTTTTTTCCCCTGGCCGAACTCCTTCTTTCTTATGTATTATCAAAACTCGGATATAAGAAAACCGCTTATAAGAAAACTCGGTTATAATGAAGAAAATTCGTTCTCCCATCCGCGATGTAAACTCGGATATAAAAAAAAGATTTCATACAAGGGAGTTGGTTTGCAGTTCATTTTCTTATAAGCGAGTTTGATTTTCTTATAAGCGATTTTTTTTTTAATTAGGGCATGAACTGAAAGGATGTTCCAAAAAATCTGGTTCCAACAAAACAAAAAACAAAAAGAGGAAAATGTACGTCAGAGCAGCTACGTCACAGACACTCTAACCTAATATAGAAAGATACAGCCGAATCCGCTTATAAGAAAACTTGCTTATAATGAAGCAAAAACATTTCCCTGCCGAACTTCTTCTTTCTTATCTATTATCAAAACTCGGATATAAGAAACTCGCTTATAAGAAAACTCGGTTATAAGCAAGCAAATTCCTTCTCCCATCCGCAATGGAAACTTGGACATAAGAAAATTATGTCATACAAGAGAGTTGGTTTGCAGTTCGTTTTCTTTTTAATAAGCGAGCTCTATTTTCTTATAAGCGAATTACCATTGACAACATTTTCTTAAAGACCCACCAGATCACATATCAAAGTCATGGGTTCCACATGTTTTCCCTCTTATAGCTGGTAAGAAATCTTGTTTTGACCAGGTTTGACTCCCATACAAATGCCCCCAAAATTGAAAACGAAACATCATTTTAAAGAGCAGCCTCAATTTGAAGTTGGGGGAATTTGTATGTGGGTCACAGCTACCCAGAAAAAACAAGGGACTTAATCGTGTTGGGTCAGTGTGTCTTTAAAAGTGAGTTGGACCTGAACTGAAAGGATGTTCCGAGAAAATTGAAGTCGTTCCAAAAAGGGAAAGTTTACCTCATACCAGTTGCGTCACAGACTGTCTAAACAGTACAGGCACTTGATTGCAAGACTAATTTATTTGTTTTTGTCACTTTATTCTATACTTTCCTTCAGTATTTTTCCCCCCTTTTTTCCCATTCAAATCGGTTATAAGAAAACAAATTCAAAATGTTTTCTTATATCCGATACTCGGATATAAGAAAACAAAAAAAAAAAAAAAAAAAAAAAAAAATTATCTCCCTTCGATTTTCTTATAACCTGTAGAGCATGAATTGAGGCTCTATTAATTTTTCCTGTGTATTTTCCCCCAAGTATAATTTCTGACTAGATTACTGTTGCATTTGTTCTGGTTATGTAATGTAAGAGAAATGCATGAAAGTTAATGCAAATTGGTGTGTATCTGTGCGCGTGCATATATGTGTATGTGTGTGGATTATAGATTAATTCATGTCTATTTTTGTCCTTGGATGATGGAGTATAAAGTTTGTCAAGTATTTTGGTCTTTTACCTTAGTTTACAGGATATATTGTGAACCGCTTGACAGAATTGCTTCAAATAATGTGTATGTGTGTGTGGGGGGGTGGGTGAAATGCTAAGAGGAGAATATATTGGTGCATAAATTAAGCCCCGGGGGTAGGGTGTCAGACATGTTCTCCATTTTTCTCCAGTTATATCTCATGAAATGCTACATGGGATCACTTCAAATGTTGTGTGTGGGTGTAATGTGATGAGTACAAGGCATTGGTGCATTAGTTATGCACCGAGGTTGTTGAGCGGCAGACATGTTCTCCGTTTTTCTGCACCCTCATATCTTGTGAACCACTGCATGGAATCACTTCAAATTTTCCATGGAGCTGTATCACCCAAAGGACGCCAACGGGGCGGGGGCAAAGATGTGGGGTGAAGGGAGGTAAGGGGGAGTAAGGACACATCTGCCGCTCAACGACACACTTGTTTCGGGCTGGAGTCACAACCTATATAGAGGTCTTTAATAATAATAATGAATAACATTTATATGGCGCAATATCCTGACAACAGCTCAAAGTGCCTTACAGATGCAAAGAACATATACAAAGCACACATGAACATTATAATATATGCATGTAATACAAATTCACTATACTACAATCTAAACAAAATACCGGGATATGCAAGCTATAGATACTTCTTCGTTCACCCAGACAGTTTCCTGTCATATGAGTGTAGATGCATCATGCTGCCGTTATGCGCCTTACTAACAAATAGTTAGGCCCAGCATGTCCAACTTCGGCTGAAGAAATCTTTGTAAGAATTTATAGAAAAAAGGCATGAGAATGGACCAGTAAGACAGAAAGATAGCAAATGACAGTAAGCAAAGGGAAAAGGCAGAGTCAAAGAGAGTGACAGAATTAGAGGAAGTTACAAGCACATAACTTCCAGAAAGTCCCCCGGGGGAACTATTTGTACAAAAGATCCCTGGTATCCTCACAGGGAGCTACAGATACAAGATACATATAAATATACATACAAGCATAATAATGAATAGATAATAATAGATGCAAAACTAAAAACTAAAACACACACACTCGACAAGCTTAAAGCCTCCTGAAAAAGACACCAAAAAAATCACCAACATATTGACATCATCAAAAAGCCTACCGGAATCAGTCACTTCTATAACAAATAATGAACACTGAACACTGAAAATGGTTTACTGCAAGGCCACCAGCCTGTATGCAAGGGAGGTAACAAAATATGACAACATATAAAAAAAAAATAATAATAATCATGCACGAGTTAAGCATATCGCATCAACAACAAACAAAGAATACAACATTTCATTCTCCTTAAACACTAAAAAATAATGAGAAAACTACATACATTAAAAATATTTAAAATGAATATAAATGAAGAGAAACGACGCACACAAACACACTTGCGTTCGCTTAAACATGCATACGCAGACCCATCCAGATATAAACCAGTCTGGCACTTCACCTCAGCTCCCATGAAAATCAAACCCTAAGCTCCCCCCCCTTTCCAATCCGCTTCGTCAGTCGTCACACAACATATTTGTTGCTTGTCGTAAACAGCAAGCAATATGGGGGAAAAAACAAGAAAACAAAAAAAACAATTTCAAATTGGGAAACACACACACGTGCGTGCACGTGCACACATGCAAACTTTCCCGTCTAATATCACGAGAAGTGGATAGACGTTAAATGAAATACACACACACATACACCTTGAAATTCTCTATCTTCTTCTTCTTCAATTGCTCAGACAGTTTCCTGTCAATTATGAGCGCAGATGCGTCATGCTGCCGTTACGCGCCTAACTAAGAAATAGTTAGGCCCAGCAAGTCCGACTTCGGCTCGAGGAAGTCTTTTTTTGAAAGTAGTTTTTTAAAAGGCAGGAGAATGGACCGGTAAGGTAGAAAAAGATAGCAGATGACAGTAAGTGGAAAAGGCAGAGTCAAAGAGAATGACAGATTAGAGGAAGTTACAAGCACAGAACTTCCAGAAGGTGGGGGAACTATTTATACAAAAGACCCCCGGTATCCCCACGGGGATTCTCTATCTCAAATATAATAACAACAATACAATCCACTGCCTTCATCCTGGACACTCCCAGGACACTTGTTTGGAATAGTGAATATAATAACAACAATACAATCCACTGCCTTCATCCTGGACACTCCCAGGACACTTGTTTGGAATAGTGAATATAATAACAACAATACAATCCACTGCCTTCATCCTGGACACTCCCAGGACACTTGTTTGGAATAGTGACTGATCTTAAGAATTGGGTTCTATATAATTTTTATTATATTTAACTGGCAAGAGCAGTAAAGTCAGATTTAGTTGGCCTTCTAACCACAGCTTAGTGCACTACACTGGAACAACACAAACACATAACATTCAGTGATTCACTCAGTGTATAATACACCAAACCAATTGAGAGTCCATTTGTTTATTACTTTCTATTTTTATGACCAAAGATCCAATTAAAATGAAAGAACAAATGTTTAAAAGGAAAATAATAATAATATATACAAACAAAACAACAGATAACAATCGGAATTAATGAATATCAGGGGGAAAAAATGATTTTGACTGCTCCATTCTCAAACACCACTGAAATAAAGAACCCACAGAGAAATACAGACTGATGGCACAGAGAACACAGATTGACTAGATAACGTGAACAGTGTATCTCTAAAAAAGACAACACACAAATCATGAGATGTTTCTGAAACCCAGCATGTACAACATTCAAACATGACCAAAAAACAACCACCAAGGAACAAGACAATGCATAAAAAATATAATGCTCTCTCTCTCTCTCTCTCAAATTAATTGGGAAGATTAGAAGAACATTGAAACGTGTCATTTCAGATTGAGATGTTTTTTTACTTTCACCAATGGGAACGTCCGTTTCAGTACTTTCACCCCTATCATGGAAGAGGTGGTACAAAACATGTAAGTAAAACACACACACACACTGAACAAGCATGCAAGTTATTCAAAATACCAGTACAAAGCTAGATGGGATGTGGGACAAACTGACATGGAAAAAGGGAGAGAGAGAAAGATAGAGAAGAATTCAACTCAAACAGTTTAGTGCTTGGGTGATAGTTTTTCAGTTGTTCCTGAAATCAGGATTGGAAAAGCTGATAAAAAGAGCTTTCAGGATCTGTCATCCAGAACCACAGTCTTATCAAATAAAACATGTCTGCCAAAATTGCTGGCAAATTTTAAAACAAGATTATAGATATGCAATCCCATCACTTTCCCCACCCATCCTGTATGCACAGACACACTGGGGGTATTTTTAATACGGTCACCGCTTCAGGATTGGGAAGATTAGAAGAACATTGAAACGCGTCATTTCAGATTGAGATGGTTTTTTACTTTCACCAATGGGAACGTCCGTTTCAGTACTTTCACCCCTATCATGGAAGAGGTGGTACATGAAGTAGGACATCATGTTGAGTGGAGGAGAAAGAAGCAACCCTAGTGATGACTTTCACCCAAATCAAAAACTTTATTAGTAAAAAACATAAGGAAATTTGTCTTGCAGTCGACAATTATCAACACATCCATTAAAACTATGTACAGTGGAACCTAGCTTATAAGACCTTCAAAAAACATCCAAAATGAGGTCTTAAATTGGAGGGAGTTGCATAACAATGTCATAAGGGAGACACTTTTAATGCTTAGGGCAATATCTCAGAGAAGTAGGTCTTTGAAAGGGAGGGAGTCTTATAATGGGGGGTCTTATAAGGAAGGTTCCACTGTATATGCTATACAAGTTACAACAATTAATTAAAAAAAAACAAATAACAAGCACTCTAAAAATAGCTTCAAAATTAAAATTGATCATTAACTGACGATAAATGTTACTTAGGACTATGATAAAAAATTAAAACACACCTGCAGTGGAGAAGGAAGGAATCCTAGTGATGACTTTCACATCAAACATCACCCAAACCAACTGAAGTGCACGATCAGTAATGCATCAGCAAATAGTAATGTTAAAGCAAAAAGTGAAAATAAAACATGTAACGAAAAGGGGTCGATGGAGCCTATGGATAAATAACAAATTCAATATATCGCAGTGCGCAAAACATAGAGATGTAAGCGCACGCTAGATGCGGAAACCCGTAATAAATAAGTAAAAGAAGGAAAAAAAGATATGGATGCTGGTATATTCGGACTCATCCATATATTTTTTCCTTTTTTTCTTTTACTTATTTATGGATTACGCATGCGGTTTCCGCGTGTAATGTGTACTTGTCAAAAGACGTCACTCCGCATGCACAGCACCCGGGTCAAACTGCTTTTAGTTCAGGCCTATTCTTAGAACTCATCACCAATCCAAAGTTTTTATCCCTTCATTTGTTTGTTGCCCCTAACAACAATCATTGGAAAGAAACATTGCTTATGTGAAAGGAAATAACTTGAAACAAATAGCTCTCTGGGTAAAACAAAAAGCAGTCAGAATGTGGGGAATTTGTGTGCTGTGAATGATGAATGGAGAACTCAATATTTCATGTCAAATTACTTCTTTTTTCATCTAGCATCACAATCGGTGATTTATTTTTGCAAATTGTTTTCTAACAGCTTTGTTAGACTTGCCTTACTGGTAAGTCCAACACATCGACGTTTACCTGTTTTGACTTACGATAGTTAAATTTCCGGGTGGCAACTTACAAAGTCAACAAAAACACATTGTATCTTTCTTTCTAAGGCAACATATATTTTCCTATAAAAAAAACCATCAATTTATGGATTCTAGTCATTGCAGTGATTATATCATTATGTTATAAACACAAAATCCTGCGACAACACATTGTGCCTGTTAAGGCAATAAACAGTATCCCATAATGGTCAAACTATCAATTGTAATCATAGTAGGAAATATACAATTAAATAATAAACACAAAATTCAGTCATGGAACATACAATTAAATAATAAACACAACATTCAGTGACAACATAGTGTGCCTGTTAGGCAACATACACTATCCAACAACAGTCAATCTAATGTAATTGTAGTACATTAGTGACATTCAAATCAAGGCCATCAATAAGAACAATGATGGTCGGAGATATAAAAATAAAACAACTACCATTGTTGTGCAAAAACTTGATGCAAAGGCAGACAGAGAGACATAGGGAGGGTGGGGGCTAGAAGAAAACAAGATGGCATAGCTATTGAAAAGAACTCCCAGATAAGGACAAAACTACTGCTGGATCAGAGGACTGTGGCCTTATAATTGATTACCTCCCTTCCATTGTTCTCAACTGTTTCCCACATATTTATTATCAAAAAGTCAAACTCACAGGAAGTACATTTGGAGGGCTCATAACAGACCTTTTTTTTTTAATCAAGTCTGCCAAGTTCTGTTTGGATCATTTCAGTAGGCTTAAAAATAATGTTCATTATAATTTGTTTTAAACCAGATTGATGGACAAAATGTTTATAAGGCTTACCATTTGGTGAAACGGATATATCTGAGCATTATTGTCAAGACATGGGAGAAAAATCTCTGTAAAAGTTGTGTTAAGATTGGTTTAATTTTGTGTTGAGCCTGGAATTCTGTTCACATACAGACACAACATCTACAACTGGTTGCTGAAGTGAAAACTTCAGTGAGAGATGCTCTTCAGAATAAGTGATTCTTGTTATTTAATTTTTTTTTCTTCTGGATATTGATGCATATTGTAGTGTTTATAAATCTGCATTAAAAGTAATTGATATGGATTCTAGTTATTGCAGTGAATATATCATTACGCCATAAACACAAAAATCTATCAATTTAAAATTCTAATCTAATAAATACGTATGGATGTTATAATTATCCACACTAAGTTACCATTCTCTTTCTTGACTTGGTCAATGGTAGACAAAGGCTTTTTTTAAACAACTAATAAAGCTGAAAATTCCAACTTCTCAACAAAAAGCTTGTTATTTTGTGTTTTTCTTCATAGTTTTCTTGAACTCAATGTCAAAAAGACCAAAGAGCTGTGTTTTGGAGAGAGTCGGGTGCAGGATGCCTCCCTGGTAAGGCCAGCCAAAATTAAGGGTGAAAATGTGGAGCAGGTTGATACTTTTAAATACCTTGGTGTTATTTTAGACAAGAAACTTAGTTTTAACAGTCATGTTGATAGTGTGTACAAAAAAGCCAATCAAAGACTTTTTCTTCTTAGGAAGCTGAAATATTTCCAAGTGAACACCGATATCTTAGAATCAGTGTACAGATCATTAGTTGAAAGCATCCTCACCTTCAGTATTTCTGCTTGGTATGGAAATGTCACAGTCAAGTGCAAATCACAACTGACCCGCATAGTCAAACAAGCCTCTAAAATAATTTGCAAAGAGCAGAAACAACTCTCTAATCTTCACATAGAGTTCACAAGACGTAAGGCAGGCAAAATCCTCCGGGATCCCACTCACCCCCTTCATGATTCTTTCCAAATACTTCCTTCAGGGCGACGCCTTCGTGCGCCCCTGGCAAAAAAGAACCAACACAAGCACTCCTTCATTCCATCCGCAATTGCCATCCTGAACAACTCCAACACTGCTCTCAAAACTTCTGTCTAATTCTGTTCTGGTGAGGTTCACTCTCAGAGTTTCAGAAACACTTAACATGTTGTGTTTGATGTTCTTAATATTGCTGACATCACAAACTCTGTATGTATAATTTTAATGTGATACTCTTAATATGTTAGTTACTTATATTACAGACCATTATGTCCTAACTAGTCTTTGATTTTATAATTAATCTTGGATTTGAGTATTAATATTGGTTGGAGTAACTTGCTGCTGGATGGTACTGGTATTTGGTCAAGTGGATGAGTGTGTGTGTGTGTGTGTGAGTGTGTGTGTGTGTGTGTGTGTGTGTGTGTGTGATGATGATCTACTGGTTAATAACTGTTATTGATCTTTGGTTTATTTAATAATAATGACTGTGATAATTGATATTGCCTTTTTGTTGTTGTTTTTTGTTGGGGATGATGTTAAATAGCTGGGGGGGGGGGGGGGGGGTATGTGTGTGTGGGTGTATGGGTGTATGTGGGGGGGGGGGGGGGGTATGTGTGTATATATACGTATGTGGAATGTATATATATATGTGTGTGTGTGTGTATATGTACTGTGTGTGTGTGTATGCAGAATATTGTGTGTAAGAGTACATGTTACTGCTATATATGTTATTTTATTATTTGTTGTAATGTGCAATTTCACGTGCGGTCATGCGCACGCGTGTGTGAGTGTGTGTAATCATATATTTTTATTAGTTTATTTTTACTCTGCTTGCACATACTGTGGAAGAAAATTTTCCATTTTTACCATGTTTTAATGGACAATAAAGTTTTTTGAATTGAATTGAATTGAATTGAATATATATGCATGTATGTTTGTATATATATGTCTACAAATTTGCATTAAAAGTAATTGATATGTGTGTGTGTGTGCACACATGTAATTTTGTATGTACCAGTATGTAGGCTAAGGTATTTGTGATATATTTGTGTTGATTTTTTTTATCGCTGCAAAAATAATTTCCTGTAAAACGGACAGTAAAATATTGATTGATTTACTGACACACGCACACAGACAGATAAATGCACAGGCCCTCATTCCCATCCCAGCAAACTCTGTTCTTATAGAACTGGGGAGTACAAAAACAGACAGGTGGTAGAATAGGATTTGTGATCAGGACGGCAATTCTTCTTCTTCTGCGGTGGATGCAACAGCATCAGACTTTTAAACCAGTCGCAATGGTGAAGTCCACCGTCTTCTCCAGGTCGGTGCGGCTGCGCCTGTAACTCCACTCCCCTAGCCAAGTCTGGCATCATCAAGCATCAGTAGTTAACTGTGTTGGAGAATGTGTTCAGGGGTCAGGGGTCAGGGTCCTCTAGGACAGAAAGAATGGACAGTGGAAGGTGAGGATAAGGTGAGAGAGTTGCAAGTAGGAAGAGAAGGGAAAAAAGGGGAGAGGCACATTATGATACCCGTGAGAAAAGGGGTGGTGGGGTGTAGGGCTTAGTGGGTATGGGTGAGGTAAAGATAATGGAGTATGAAGGGGAGAGGCAGGGGGAAAGGAGGGTAGACCACAAGAAATTAATGCTAGTCACAGAATATGATAACTACGCCTACCCGGTACATTATCTCTGAAAATGTTTGGTATACAACTGTCTTGTTTCAGTTTCATGAGTTTGACAAACTATATTCAGTTATTTCTTGGGTCACAAAAATGAGTTTATCTGCAGTGAGCACCGTTACTGGTGTTTACTCTGTATGTGTGTCTTCAAATTCTCGGACCGTCTATAAACAGCAGGACAGTGAGGACAGCTGTGCGGTTTCTCTCCAGTGTGGAATAAGACAACATTGTCTTATCCACACTGGAGAGAAACCGCACAGCTGTCCTCACTGTCCTGCTGTTTATAGACGGTCCGAGAATTTGAAGACACACATACAGAGTAAACACCAGTAACGGTGCTCACTGCAGATAAACTCATTTTTGTGACCCAAGAAATAACTGAATATAGTTTGTCAAACTCATGAAACTGAAACAAGACAGTTGTATACCAAACATTTTCAGAGATAATGTACCGGGTAGGCGTAGTTATCATATTCTGTGACTAGCATTAATTTCTTGTGGTCTACCCTCCTTTCCCCCTGCCTCTCCCCTTCATACTCCATTATCTTTACCTCACCCATACCCACTAAGCCCTACACCCCACCACCCCTTTTCTCACGGGTATCATAATGTGCCTCTCCCCTTTTTTCCCTTCTCTTCCTACTTGCAACTCTCTCACCTTATCCTCACCTTCCACTGTCCATTCTTTCTGTCCTAGAGGACCCTGACCCCTGACCCCTGAACACATTCTCCAACACAGTTAACTACTGATGCTTGATGATGCCAGACTTGGCTAGGGGAGTGGAGTTACAGGCGCAGCCGCACCGACCTGGAGAAGACGGTGGACTTCACCATTGCGACTGGTTTAAAAGTCTGATGCTGTTGCATCCACCGCAGAAGAAGAAGAATTGCCGTCCTGATCACAAATCCTATTCTACCACCTGTCTGTTTTTGTACTCCCCAGTTCTATAAGAACAGAGTTTGCTGGGATGGGAATGAGGGCCTGTGCATTTATCTGTCTGTGTGCGTGTGTCAGTAAATCAATCAATATTTTACTGTCCGTTTTACAGGAAATTATTTTTGCAGCGATAAAAAAAATCAACACAAATATATCACAAATACCTTAGCCTACATACTGGTACATACAAAATTACATGTGTGCACACACACACACATATCAATTACTTTTAATGCAAATTTGTAGACATATATATACAAACATACATGCATATATATTCAATTCAATTCAATTCAATTCAAAAAACTTTATTGTCCATTAAAACATGGTAAAAATGGAAAATTTTCTTCCACAGTATGTGCAAGCAGAGTAAAAATAAACTAATAAAATATATGATTACACACACTCACACACGCGTGCGCATGACCGCACGTGAAATTGCACATTACAACAAATAATAAAATAACATATATAGCAGTAACATGTACTCTTACACACAATATTCTGCATACACACACACACATACATATACACACACACACACATATATATATACATTCACATACGTATATATACACACACATACCCCCCCCCCCCCACATACACCCATACACCCACACACACATACCCCCCCCCCCCCCCCAGCTATTTAACATCATCCCCAACAAAAAACAACAACAAAAAGGCAATATCAATTATCACAGTCATTATTATTAAATAAACCAAAGATCAATAACAGTTATTAACCAGTAGATCATCATCACACACACACACACACACACACACACACACACTCACACACACACACACTCATCCACTTGACCAAATACCAGTACCATCCAGCAGCAAGTTACTCCAACCAATATTAATACTCAAATCCAAGATTAATTATAAAATCAAAGACTAGTTAGGACATAATGGTCTGTAATATAAGTAACTAACATATTAAGAGTATCACATTAAAATTATACATACAGAGTTTGTGATGTCAGCAATATTAAGAACATCAAACACAACATGTTAAGTGTTTCTGAAACTCTGAGAGTGAACCTCACCAGAACAGAATTAGACAGAAGTTTTGAGAGCAGTGTTGGAGTTGTTCAGGATGGCAATTGCGGATGGAATGAAGGAGTGCTTGTGTTGGTTCTTTTTTGCCAGGGGCGCACGAAGGCGTCGCCCTGAAGGAAGTATTTGGAAAGAATCATGAAGGGGGTGAGTGGGATCCCGGAGGATTTTGCCTGCCTTACGTCTTGTGAACTCTATGTGAAGATTAGAGAGTTGTTTCTGCTCTTTGCAAATTATTTTAGAGGCTTGTTTGACTATGCGGGTCAGTTGTGATTTGCACTTGACTGTGACATTTCCATACCAAGCAGAAATACTGAAGGTGAGGATGCTTTCAACTAATGATCTGTACACTGATTCTAAGATATCGGTGTTCACTTGGAAATATTTCAGCTTCCTAAGAAGAAAAAGTCTTTGATTGGCTTTTTTGTACACACTATCAACATGACTGTTAAAACTAAGTTTCTTGTCTAAAATAACACCAAGGTATTTAAAAGTATCAACCTGCTCCACATTTTCACCCTTAATTTTGGCTGGCCTTACCAGGGAGGCATCCTGCACCCGACTCTCTCCAAAACACAGCTCTTTGGTCTTTTTGACATTGAGTTCAAGAAAACTATGAAGAAAAACACAAAATAACAAGCTTTTTGTTGAGAAGTTGGAATTTTCAGCTTTATTAGTTGTTTAAAAAAAGCCTTTGTCTACCATTGACCAAATCAAGAAAGAGAATGGTAACTTAGTGTGGATAATTATAACATCCATACGTATTTATTAGATTAGAATTTTAAATTGATAGATTTTTGTGTTTATGGCGTAATGATATATTCACTGCAATAACTAGAATCCATATCAATTACTTTTAATGCAGATTTATAAACACTACAATATGCATCAATATCCAGAAGAAAAAAAAATTAAATAACAAGAATCACTTATTCTGAAGAGCATCTCTCACTGAAGTTTTCACTTCAGCAACCAGTTGTAGATGTTGTGTCTGTATGTGAACAGAATTCCAGGCTCAACACAAAATTAAACCAATCTTAACACAACTTTTACAGAGATTTTTCTCCCATGTCTTGACAATAATGCTCAGATATATCCGTTTCACCAAATGGTAAGCCTTATAAACATTTTGTCCATCAATCTGGTTTAAAACAAATTATAATGAACATTATTTTTAAGCCTACTGAAATGATCCAAACAGAACTTGGCAGACTTGATTAAAAAAAAAAGGTCTGTTATGAGCCCTCCAAATGTACTTCCTGTGAGTTTGACTTTTTGATAATAAATATGTGGGAAACAGTTGAGAACAATGGAAGGGAGGTAATCAATTATAAGGCCACAGTCCTCTGATCCAGCAGTAGTTTTGTCCTTATCTGGGAGTTCTTTTCAATAGCTATGCCATCTTGTTTTCTTCTAGCCCCCACCCTCCCTATGTCTCTCTGTCTGCCTTTGCATCAAGTTTTTGCACAACAATGGTAGTTGTTTTATTTTTATATCTCCGACCATCATTGTTCTTATTGATGGCCTTGATTTGAATGTCACTAATGTACTACAATTACATTAGATTGACTGTTGTTGGATAGTGTATGTTGCCTAACAGGCACACTATGTTGTCACTGAATGTTGTGTTTATTATTTAATTGTATGTTCCATGACTGAATTTTGTGTTTATTATTTAATTGTATATTTCCTACTATGATTACAATTGATAGTTTGACCATTATGGGATACTGTTTATTGCCTTAACAGGCACAATGTGTTGTCGCAGGATTTTGTGTTTATAACATAATGATATAATCACTGCAATGACTAGAATCCATAAATTGATGGTTTTTTTTATAGGAAAATATATGTTGCCTTAGAAAGAAAGATACAATGTGTTTTTGTTGACTTTGTAAGTTGCCACCCGGAAATTTAACTATCGTAAGTCAAAACAGGTAAACGTCGATGTGTTGGACTTACCAGTAAGGCAAGTCTAACAAAGCTGTTAGAAAACAATTTGCAAAAATAAATCACCGATTGTGATGCTAGATGAAAAAAGAAGTAATTTGACATGAAATATTGAGTTCTCCATTCATCATTCACAGCACACAAATTCCCCACATTCTGACTGCTTTTTGTTTTACCCAGAGAGCTATTTGTTTCTCAAGTTATTTCCTTTCACATAAGCAATGTTTCTTTCCAATGATTGTTGTTAGGGGCAACAAACAAATGAAGGGATAAAAACTTTGGATTGGTGATGAGTTCTAAGAATAGGCCTGAACTAAAAGCAGTTTGACCCGGGTGCTGTGCATGCGGAGTGACGTCTTTTGACAAGTACACATTACACGCGGAAACCGCATGCGTAATCCATAAATAAGTAAAAGAAAAAAAGGAAAAAATATATGGATGAGTCCGAATATACCAGCATCCATATCTTTTTTTCCTTCTTTTACTTATTTACGGGTTTCCGCATCTAGCGTGCGCTTACATCTCTATGTTTTGCGCACTGCGATATATTGAATTTGTTATTTATCCATAGGCTCCATCGACCCCTTTTCGTTACATGTTTTATTTTCACTTTTTGCTTTAACATTACTATTTGCTGATGCATTACTGATCGTGCACTTCAGTTGGTTTGGGTGATGTTTGATGTGAAAGTCATCACTAGGATTCCTTCCTTCTCCACTGCAGGTGTGTTTTAATTTTTTATCATAGTCCTAAGTAACATTTATCGTCAGTTAATGATCAATTTTAATTTTGAAGCTATTTTTAGAGTGCTTGTTATTTGTTTTTTTTTAATTAATTGTTGTAACTTGTATAGCATATACAGTGGAACCTTCCTTATAAGACCCCCCATTATAAGACTCCCTCCCTTTCAAAGACCTACTTCTCTGAGATATTGCCCTAAGCATTAAAAGTGTCTCCCTTATGACATTGTTATGCAACTCCCTCCAATTTAAGACCTCATTTTGGATGTTTTTTGAAGGTCTTATAAGCTAGGTTCCACTGTACATAGTTTTAATGGATGTGTTGATAATTGTCGACTGCAAGACAAATTTCCTTATGTTTTTTACTAATAAAGTTTTTGATTTGGGTGAAAGTCATCACTAGGGTTGCTTCTTTCTCCTCCACTCAACATGATGTCCTACTTCATGTACCACCTCTTCCATGATAGGGGTGAAAGTACTGAAACGGACGTTCCCATTGGTGAAAGTAAAAAACCATCTCAATCTGAAATGACGCGTTTCAATGTTCTTCTAATCTTCCCAATCCTGAAGCGGTGACCGTATTAAAAATACCCCCAGTGTGTCTGTGCATACAGGATGGGTGGGGAAAGTGATGGGATTGCATATCTATAATCTTGTTTTAAAATTTGCCAGCAATTTTGGCAGACATGTTTTATTTGATAAGACTGTGGTTCTGGATGACAGATCCTGAAAGCTCTTTTTATCAGCTTTTCCAATCCTGATTTCAGGAACAACTGAAAAACTATCACCCAAGCACTAAACTGTTTGAGTTGAATTCTTCTCTATC
>JAGGCT020004070.1:0-2500 GCA_017654935.2 Phymorhynchus buccinoides
AAAAAAAAGCACACAATAAAAATGGTACTGGCTATGTCTAATAAAATTGTCATCAAAACAGAGTTACATACTAAAGGCTTAAAAATTGCAAATCTAAATGATAAAATAACATCTTTTCAAAAACCCAGTATCCGAGGGGAGCCCTTTACAACCATGGATTTGGTTCGGTTCACGGATGCGGGCGCCTCCAGTCTGCTGAAGCCTGGGTATCCCCCTGCGAGGGGAGGCAAGGTTATCATGTCATGAACTGGTGCGTGAGGCGCGAAGTGCTACATGTGGACTCCTGTTAAAAGCCGTGTCGTTGGATGGTTTACGCCTCCACACGTCTAGTGGGATCTGACATTAATGGGCAAGCTGAACGCTTGAGAGCCTGGTAATGCTTGCTAAAGCCCGGGGCCAGGTGACTGGAGGGAATTTCACAGAACATTGTGTTATTGGACATAATGTATGCTTAACAGATGTTTTCATAATTAAACATGTACCGCCACGCCTACCTCCCAAACCTGTGCCCATAAATTGCCAAACATGTACTGTAGTTCATTTAGGGTAAATCATTTTAATAATGTTTGCTATGCTTTATTGATGTATTTTACAAATTTGATGTTGCTTTACTATGAATAATAAATGTGTTGAAATGTGAATCATGGTCTGGACTACATTATTGAGAGCCCCACTTGCCTGGCGGGATAGCGCCAAGCATGTGCGGCATGAGTGTCGTCACAGTTGTCGTCTCATAATTAAGGGTATGCATCCCGGTAAATGAGGGGGTCTAATGCTAAACGTAAAAGACATCCTAGCACAAAATGTGCCACGTGGGGCTTAAATGTCGCCGAGTGGCAGACATGTCTCAGTGTTAAGGGTGTGCACCCCACCAAATAAGGGTGTGCATCCCGGAAAACGATTTGCACCCAGTGAAGGGTGTGTAGGTGCATCACCCAAAGGTCACAAGGAGGATGGTGACCGAAGATGTGAAGGGGAAGGGAGGTACAGGGCGTAGCATGTACAGGGCGTTACCGGCAAAGGACATATCTGCCTCTCGGCGATGCCCTTGTTTTTTGTTTTTTTGTTTTTTGTCCTTTGCCGATCTACAAAGTAGATCGCAAAGGAGTATGTTTTCGTTCGAGTCTGTTTCTTTTTTTTCTGTCTGACTGTCCCAAGGATATCTCCCGAATCGCTTGACCGAATCGCTTCAAATTTTGTGTGGTGGTGTGTCACTATGAGTGGAAGGCATCCGCACAAAACATGTCGCCATCCTGACCTTGACCTTGGCGTACGACGTTGAAAACCGAAACTCTTTAAGGGGCCATAACTCCCACACCATTGGTCTTAGAGTCTTCAAATGTGGTATGAAGGTACTTTGGCCTATGCCCGTTCTGATGATGGAAAACCGATCAAGGTCACGGTCAAGGTCCGGGAGATCGGTAGGCCTTGAAAGTGGTAGGGGTCTACAAATTGGGTTTTAAGCCATATTTTCCACATTTGTACTTCACAGAAGCGCTTCAGATTGTGTGTGGTACTGTATACCCTAGAGTAGAAAACATCCGAGCATACATTATCGCCATGCTGACCTTGACCTTGAAGTGTGACCTTGAAAACCGAAATGTCCTTCTTTGCGGTATATATTTCTTCTTCAAGCTGTATCTCGTGAACTAGAAGACAGAATCCCTTCCAATTTTGTGTCAGGATATGACACTAAGAGTATAACACAGTCGTATATAAATTATCCCTCGGAAATAGAATGTCGCCGAGCGGCAGACATGTTTCCGTTTTTCTTCACCCTTCTATATCTCGTGAAATACTGTATAGAATCACTCCCAAGTTTGTGGGGTGGTGGTGTAGGTGCATCACCCAAAGGTCACAAGGAGGACGGGGACCTAAGATGTGAGGGGGAAGGGAGGTACAGGGCGGGGCATGTACAGGGCGTAACCGGCAAAGGACATATATCTGCCGCTCAGCGATGCCCTTGTTTTCTGTCTGTCCCAAGGATACCTCCAGAACCGCTTGGCCGAATCGCTTCAACTTTTGTGTGGTGGTGTGTCCCCATGAGAGGAAGGCATCCGCGCAAAAGATTTTGCCGTCCTGACCTTGACCTTGGCGTATGACCTTGAAAACCGAAAAATCGTTAAGGGGCCATAACTTCCACACCGTAGGTCCAAGTGTCTTGACATTTGGCATGGAGGTACTTTGGCTTATGGCCGTTCGGATGATGGCATACCGATCAAGGTCAAGGTCAAGTTCAGGGAGATCGGTACGCCTTGAAAGTGGTAGGGGTCTGAAAATGGGGGGTTTCTGTCCCAAGGATATCTCCCAAACCAGAATCCTTTCCAATGTTGTGTGATGGCGTGTCACCATGAGAGGAAGGCATCCGCGCATAAATTATCGCCGTCGTGACCTTGACCTTGACTTCAAACTTGGCATGTAGGTACTTTGGCTCATGGCCGTTCTGATGATAGCATACCAATCAAGGTCAAGGTCAAGGTCAGGGAGATCGGTAGGCCTT
>JAGGCT020004070.1:5000-10000 GCA_017654935.2 Phymorhynchus buccinoides
GTCCACTCATCGATAGTTGTTCTTCCCGACTCTGCTTCTTGAAAAATGGTGTTTTACGTCCTCTCGGTCTGAAACAGACACATATGGGACATTTGTAAATACAAAGATGGTGGGAACGACACTGGAGGCAATGCCCGGAGGCAGTGTAACACCAGTAAAGTCCCGAACTTTTAACAATGCAGATAAGTGTAGCAGTAACCACGCCTCGGTTAAACCTCATCGGCTATGGTGCCGCCACATTAAACTCTGCTTCAAACGGAAAATGGGTTTTATCAGTTCAGCGGAAGACACTACAGGGGATGACGCACTGCATAGGATCCGATCCCAAAGCTATCCGACTGTGACGATGTCTGTGAGTCGTGATTCACGTGAAATACGTTCGTCTAGAAAATAATTCTAGGCCTACTATGTTCGCGCACTATATTCCAATATATTCCAGACCCCAATACACGAATGAAATCAAATGTTTGATGCAACAAAACAAAACAAATACAGTTGCTACAAATGCTTCAAATGTGGTGTTAATCAAATCAAATGTTTGATGCAACAAAACAAAACAAATACAGTTGCTACAAATGCTTCAAATGTGGTGAAGATAACTATTAGGATTACATCAGATTCATTCAGACAGCAGAAGTTCACGAGAGTCCTGCCTCACGAATGTCACAATCGGATCGCACGGGGGTCGAATCGTATGCAGTGTATCTGCCCTTAAATACGAGTGTTGGTGCTGAGAGAGAGAGAGAGAGAGAGAGAGAGAGAGAGAGAGAGAGAGAGAGAGAGAGAGAGAGAGAGAGAGAGAGAGAGAGCAATACTTATGATGATCTTCATGGGTTTTTAGCTGCTTGCAATAAGAAATCATTCAACTTATTAATTAGCTTAGTGGGTGCTTGATTATCGAACAGTTGTCGAAACGATTTTACGATCGGTACTGCAGCCTAGAGGATTGGTTTGCTTTTAAGAAATATTCCCCAGCGTGCGTAGCCTACGTATGTGTGTGTGTGTGTGTGTGTGTGTGTGTGTGTGTGTGTGTGTGTGTGTGTGTGTGTGTGTGTGTGTGTGTGTGTGTGTGTGTGTGTGTGTGTGTGTGTGTGTGTGTGTGTGTGTGTGTGTGTGTGTGTGTGTGTGTGTGTGTGTGAGTGTGTGTGCGTGCGTGCGTGTTTATGGGTATGTGGGGGTGTCTCGTAGCATAGGCCTATGTGCGTGCGTACGAGCGCACATGAGTGCACGCTTCATGTATGCTTGCGTGCGCACGTGAGCACGCGCATGCGCTTATATATTTTTGCACTTGTGTGTACGTGTGCGTAGGTGTTTTCTACCCAACCAAACCTAACGTTCGCAATTTGCATTACTTACAGATTGTTATATAATTGAAAGATGTATGTTTCTCTTTTAAATCTTTCTTGTTCATTACATCTGTTTTGTTTTGTGTCTCTATTTATGTCTTTCTTTTCCTTTCTCTTTCTTTCTCTCTCTCTAATGTCTCTCTCTCTCCTCTCTCTCTCTCTCTCTCTCTCTCTCTCTCTCTCTCTCTCTCTCTCTCTCTCTCTCTCTCCTCTCTCTCTCTCTCTCTCTCTCTCTCTCTCTCTCTCTCTCTCTCCTCTCTCTTCCCTGAAACCTGAAACCTGAACCCAACCCAATTGTTTGTTTCTTGTTTTGTTTGTTTGTGTACCCTGACTAAAAGACTCCAGGGATCTTCCCAACAGAAGCACTTGAACACTATGGTACAAAATGCATCATCTATGGATGAGAACATTACGTGTGTGACCGTTTATTATTATCCCGCCACGTGGGCAGCCACACTCCGACCTTGGGGGGAAACCCAGCCCAATTAATGTTGATCATGCTAAAATAAAGCAGCATCGAGATCCCCTTAATAATATTGTTGGCGGGAGATCCTCATAGGTCTAATTAAGAAAAACGCAAAGAACAGTAACTCTGCAAATCACGTCCCATGCCTTAACAATCCTGTGAGCAGGAGAAGATCCTCACATGGTCTGGTGAATCTTAAGGAAACGCAAAGAACAATAACTCTGCAAATCACGTCCCATGCCAAATCATGTGGGCAGGAGAAGATCCTCAGTGGTCTGGTGAATCTTAAAGGAAAGGGCAAAATCCTGAAGGATAACACAGTGAACAATAACTCTGCAAATCACGTCCCATCCCAAGTCATGTCGACAGGAGAAGATCCTCAGTGGTCGTGGGATGACGATGTTTGGGATGGTCTGTACCAGCCGTTCAGAGATGCTTCACTTCTGATATGGGCTGTCGGATCTCCCTTACTGTGTGGGGTTGGGCTTTGTGGCAATGTGATGATATGTGTGACCATGCTTCGTTTGCCGGAGTCCAGTTTGAGTCTTCTGTTCAACGTTCTGGCGTGTTCTGACCTGCTGGTGCTGATGATTGGTCCACTGCAGAACTGGTTGCACGGTGAGTTCGACGTGGTTTTCGTTGACAATCTGGGACCCTGGCAATGTAAGGTAAGTAAGTGATTTACGTGAGTCTTAAGCGCTTTACAAAAGTATTATATGCTCATACACGCTCACGAAGAATGTAAAATACCGTGAAAGCCTATTTCTTTATCCTCGATAAAAGTTTATTAGCCCCCGAGCCGAAGGTTCGGGGAACTATTGTTTCTGTCTGGTCCGTCCGGCGGCGTCCGGCGTGCCTCCGTCCGGCTATTCGTCCGTTTTTCTAAAAAAACTATTCAGTCTATCATCATCAAATTTGGTATACTAGTTGGCCAAGATGCAAGCTATCCACTGATGTATTTAGTTTTACATTAAGGTCAAGGTCGGGACACTTACGGGGTTCAAACCCCGAAACACATAATCGCTAATATCTCGCGAAGTTTTGCATGTATTTCAATGCAGTTTTTTTCACAACATTTCTTGATGAATGGTCTATAACAAGTTGTCATGATTTTTTCTGTGCGCGCGTGTGCGCATGATCGCGCGCGCTCAAATCAAGGCTATATATAAAAAACTATTCTCTTACGTGCTGTTTTGATGCGTTTTTATGTATGTGTACAGCCGACACATTCCGATTTCGGAGTAGCTCGGCGATGCTGCGAGTGGACTTTGCATCCGCTCGGCGTTGCACTTGTTTTGACTTGACTTGAACCTACACATAGCCTACATCTATACGCACATGTACACAACCTACAAACATACATACATTCATACATTTGTGCGTTGCGCGTTCTTTTCGCAATATGCTCTCATTGTTAACATCAGAAAGACGCGGCTTGTCCATCAATATTACTGTGTTCAAAACTGTTTTTATATGTTCATTTTTACAAATAAAAGCATTAAGAAGTCCAGTTTTCGACACAGTTTCAATTGGAAGTAATGAGAGACTTAGTGCGATTTTTCTCACGCCAGAGGGCATGACGCTCGTGTGGGGCTAATCCTCTCTCTATTATTAGTTGGGGATAAAGAAAGAGAGAGAGAGACAGTGAGTGGTCCTACCATCACTCTCTCTCTCACTACGCCCAAGTAAGAAAATCGCGTGATAAGCCCCTAGTGCATTGACTGCCCTCTGGCGTGAAAAATATCGCCATAGGTTGACCATTACATCCCCAAACATGAGTGAATTGCCCCGTAGCTTAAACTTCTGATTTCGTTGCATTGTGGAACTCTTCGTCTTCTTCTTCTGCGTTCCCAGGCCCAATATGGCCATAATGAGCAAATACGTATGTGTTCAGTTTATGCGTACCTTATAACCTATATTTCGTGCGTAAGGTATGGACCATGCTGATCTACACCACAACAATAGTATCCTCTTGGATGGTCGTGACCCTCACCATCCAAAGAGCAGCCTCTGTCCTGTGGCCTCACCGCATCAGCATTCTGTGGACAAAACCCACATCCAGAATCGTCGTGACGACTCTAATCCTCCTCATCATTTTGATCCACTCTCATATTCTTTACGGGTTCGAATTCGGTGGTGCTCATTGTGGTAATTCTTGTTGCGCTGGTGCCTCTAAAAACTACGCCTGGATCATGGAAATAGTGTGGCCTTGGATGGATCTGATTCTGTTTTCTCTGCTGCCTTTCGTACTGCTAGCCATCAGCAACGGTGTTCTTATCCGGACGCTTGTGGGTTCTGTAAGCAAAGGAAGACATCTTACCGTGCAACAAAACCGCACGTCCAGGCAGCGAAAAGTGTCTTCTTTAACGGTTACTTTGCTGGCCGTCAGCGTGTCGTTTCTAGTACTGACCACTCCCATAACGCTTTATTACATCCTGTCACCTTATTACGCGTATAGTGGACACCCCATTGTGGACGGTCAGTATAGAGTGTTTCGTGCTGTCAGTCATATGATGTGGTACTGTAACAGCGCCATCAATTTCTACCTCTACTGTTTGACTGGGACCAAGTTTCGGACCGAGTTTGCCAAAATATGTATTGATATTGTCAAGGTCTGTCGGAAAAAATAACAGTGTACGTTTGGATCACAGATAATTATCTTCAGTCAACCAATTGTTAGTTACATAATTATAGTTGGACAAGGCTGACAAACTCATATGATTTTATATCTCTTTTTCCTCTTCTCGTTCTTTTCTTCTTCATCTTCTTCTTCTTGTTCTTCTTTTTTGCGTACACCCTCCACGCGACCAGACCAGCTCTCTTGACGGATAGTGCTGTCTTTACAGCTCTTCCTTGGATCCATGGAGTTTGGTGGACAGCGGTGTGCTGATGGGCCACGCGACCAGACCAGCTCTCTTGACGGATAGTGCTGTCTTTCCCCCAGCTCTTCCTTGGATCCATGGAGTTTGGTGGACAGCGGTGTGCTGATGGGCCACGCGACCAGACCAGCTCTCTTGACGGATAGTGCTGTCTTTCCCCCAGCTCTTCCTTGGATCCATGGAGTTTGGTGGACAGCGGTGTGCTGATGGGCCACACTACCAGACCAGCTCTCTTGACGGATAGTGCTGTCTTTCCCCCAGCTCTTCCTTGGATCCATGGAGTTTGGTGGACAGCGGTGTGCTGATGGG
>JAGGCT020004070.1:32500-45000 GCA_017654935.2 Phymorhynchus buccinoides
TCTGCTCTCTCACTCTCTCTCTCTCTCTCTCTCTCTCTCTCTCTCTCTCTCTCTCTCACTCTCTCTCTCTCTCTCTCTCTCCTCTCTCTCTCTCACTCTCTCTCTCTCTCACTCTCTCTCTCTCTCTCTCTCACTCTCTCTCTCTCTCTCTCTCTCTATCTCTCTCTCTCTCTCTCTCTCTCTCTCTCTCTCTCTCTCTCTCTCTCTCTCTCTCTCTCTCTCGTCCATTCATCGCTCTCTCCTATTCATGTACCAAAATAGCGCCTGCCAAAGTCACAGACGGTCCTATTATTATGATGATTACTATATGATTTAATTATACCAAGCATGAGCTGTAAAATGCATAGTACGTCATCAGCAAAAGAATACGTCCCCTTGACTATATAGAATGTCTTTGGTATGAGTATGACCCCTGTTCTTTCTCTCTATGTCTCTATCTGTCTGTCTCTCTGCTGTCTGTCTGTCTGTCTCTCTCTCTCTGTCTCTCTCTCTCTCTCTCTCTCTCTCTCTCTCTCTCTCTCTCTCTCTCCAGAGGGCTGGACGTAAAAAAGCATGTTATTGCTTACTCTATTACCCTCTATAAATGAAATTCATTCATTTCTCTCTCTCTCTCTCTCTCTCCCCCCCCCCCCCCCCATTATGCTTATCTGTTTACCCTCAATAAAAAAAAATTCGAGTTCGAGTTCGAGTTCTCTCTGTCTCTCTCTCTCTGTGTGTCTCTGTCTCTCCCTCTCTCTCTCTCTCTCTCCGTCCTTCTCCTCATTTTGTGACGCCAATGCATTTCATTAATGCGTTTATAATATTGCATATACTCTCCCTTCCTCCCTATCTCATCTCTCTCTCTCTCTCTCTCTCTCTCTCTCTCTCTCTCTCTCTCTCTCTCTCCCGGTGAAGGTATTAATGTTCGATGTCCTGTTTGTAAGGTGAAAGAGGATGATAAACACTTTATATATGTCTGCTCGTTATATAATGATATGAGACTGAAATATTTGAGTGAACTTGGTCAATCGTATACCGATATTTTGTGTAACGGATCTGTGTTTCAAATTCGTAAGTTAGCTTTATATATTTTCTATTCCCTTCGTATACGGAAACGTATGGATGAGTATTTGGAAGGTTAACCATGTTTCGAGTTAGTGTTATTTTGAATTTGTGTACCTTGACCCTGTTTCTATGGTCTAATGGCCTAAAAGAATTAAAACTTTGTTCAATTGTTCTCTCTCTCTCCTCCTCCTTTTGTGATGCCAATACATTTCATCAATTAGTTTATAATATTACCTATGCTCTCCCTGCACCCCCCCCCCCCTCTCTCTCTCCTCCCTCCCCCCCCCTCTCTTCTTCTGTTCTTCCGTTTGTGATGCCAATGGTTTTAATCGGTGAATGTGTGTGTGTGTGTGTGTGTGTGTGTGTGTGTGTTGTTGTTGTTTGCTGCTGCTGCTGCTGCTGCTGTTGTTGTTGCTGTTGTTGTTAGTCCCCGAGCCGAAGGTTCGGGGAGCTATTGTTTTTGTCTGGTCCGTCCGTCCGGTCCGTCCGTCCGGCGTGTCTCCGTCCGTCCGGCTATTCGTCCGTTTTTCTCAAAAAACTATTCAGTCTATCATCATCAAATTTGGTATACTAGTTTGCCAAGATGCAAGCTATCCACTGATGCATTTAGTTTTACATTAAGGTCAAGTTCGCGCCAGTTACGGGGTTCAAAACCCGAAACACATAATCGCTAATATCTCGCGAAGTTTTGCAGTTTTTTTCACATTTCTTGATGAATGGTCTATAACACAGTTGTCATGAATTTTTCTGTGCGCGCGTGTGCGCATGATCGCGCGCGCTCAAATCACGGGTCCGAACCCCAAGACTGTATATCAAAAACTATTCAGTTACATGCTGTTTTGATGCGTTTTTATGTAGTTACGTGCTGTTTTGATGCGTTTTTATGTATGTGTACAGCCGACACATTCCGATTTCGGAGTAGCTCGGCGATCCTGCGAGGGGACTTGGCAGCCGCTCGCCGTTGCACTTGTTGTTATTTTTGTTGTTGTTGTTGTTGTTGTTCTTCTCCTCCTCCTTCTTCTTCACGCACGCACGCACACACGTCAATACATACACACAGACACACACACACAAGAAACACACAGGCCTTCATTCCCATTCGAATGTAGTTACTCCCGTTCTTCCAAAACTGGGAGTGCACACACACACACACACACACACACACGCGCGCATACGTACGCACGCACGCACACACACACACACACGCACGCACACACACACACAGAGTAAGTCGTTGGTCAGTGTGTTAGTGAACGACTTTACTGTCAGCATGTTAAGTGTTGGGACTTTGTGAAAGTAGTTTGTCTGTCTGTCTGTCTGTGTAAAAGTTTGCTGTCAACTCTTTAAGTGTTCGGACTTTGTGAAGGAATGTTCATTTGTTTATGACAGAATTTATTGTCAACACCTTGAGAGTTGGGACTTTGTGACAGTAACTGTTTGCCTGCCTGTCTGCCTGTGTAAAACTTTGCGGTCAACACTTTAAGCTATATATATGTGTGTTCGGACTTTGTGAAGGTTTGTCTGTGTGTGTGTGTGTGTGTTTGTGTGTGTGTCAAGTCAAGTCAAGTCAAGTCAAAATGATCTTTAGTGAGGATAAAGGAGTAAGCTTGATAGCTTTTTTTCATCCTGTGTGTGTGTGTGTGTGTATGTGTGTGTGTGTGTGCGTGTGTGCGTGCGCGCGCGCGCGCGCGTGTGTGTTTATGACAGAATGTATTGTCAATACATAGGTTGGGACTTTGTGACAGCAACTGTTTACCTGCCTATCTGCCTGTCTGTCTGTGTAACACTTTGCTGTCAACACTTTTAAGTGTTCGGACTTTGTTAAGGAAGGTTCATCTGTTTATGACAGAATTTATTGTCAACACGTTGAGTGTTGGGACATTGTGACAGTAGCTGTTTGCCTGCCTGTCTGTCTGTCTGTCTCTGTAAAACTTTGCTGTCAACACTTTTAGTGTTCGGACTTTGTGAAGGTTTGTCTGTTTGCGTGTGTGCCTGTCTGCGTGTGACATAATTTATTATCAACACATTGAGTGTTGGGACTTTGTGACAGTAGCTGTTTGCCTGTCTGTCTGCCTGTCTGTGTACACCTTTGCTGTCAACATGTTACGTGTTCGAACATAGTGAAGGTAACTCTCCCTCTCTCTCTCTCTCTTACATAACTAAGCATACATCTGACAATATGGCGACAATGTGGACTGCTAACGATTTCAACGATCATTTTACAAAAGTAGCAGAATCAATTCAACAAACAGCAAATTTTCCACCTGCTGACAACTATGTTACACCAACTGCTCTCCACTCTTTCTGTAGCAATCACCTAAACCCATCAGATTCGTTTACTATACCGTTCCTTACCATACATGAAGTCGGAACCTTAATATCTAATTTAAAAAATAAGAAATGCATGGGCCCAGACAATTTAAATGCCTCTGTCCTGAAACTTGCCTTACCATACATCATAGAATCACTCACTTATAACTTATGTATGAAAGAAAATGTGTTTCCAACGGCTTTGAAAGAAGTAAAAGTCATCCCGCTTCCCAAATCAAAAGACCTTACAAATCTAAATAATTTTAGACCGATTTCTTTACTTTCAGTTGTATCAAAACCCCTTGAAAAACATGTCCACAAACACTTAACAGATTATATGGAAACCCACAATCTCTTCTACCCATTTCAGTCTGGCTTCTACCGTCATCACTCTTGCCATACTGCCCTAACTCAACTTTGTGATACATGGTTATCTGCTATCAACCGTAGCAGGATCATTGGAACAGGTTTTTTGACTTTAAGAAAGCTTTTGATCTTGTTAACCACGACATTTTATTACAAAAACTAGGTGTATATGTTCAAAATCCAGCAATGTTAGCCTTTTTTCAATCTTATCTTATTAACAGACGCCAGCATGTTTACTTAAATGGCAAATTCTCGTCTGTGGGTATGCTTCAGTATGGTGTCCCCCAAGGGTCTATTCTCGGACCTCTTCTTTTCTGTATTTTTTTAATTAACGACCTGCCCATGCATGTATTAAACAACGATGTTGCTTGTGATCTATTTGCTGATGATAATTCACTACACAGTTATCATACTGACACACAGACTATTGAATTATCCTTACAGAAAGGTATAAATGATACTTCTGAATGGTGCATTCAAAACCATATGGCACTAAATCCGAACAAAACTAAAAGTATGATAATAATATCGCGTCAAAAACACCAACGGCAGCATATAACCATATCTCTCAAAGTAAATGATACTCCAATTGAACAAGTTGATGAACATCGTGTCTTGGGTGTCATCGTTGATAACCAGTTTAAATGGCAATCACATATCAACCATGTTTGCAAGCAGGTCTCCAGAAATTTGTTCATACTAAAAAACCTTAGCCACTACGTCGACACTCAAACTCGCAAACTATTTTTTGAAGCACACTGTCTTAGTCATAATACTTCTACAGTCTGGAGCGGGGCAAGTGGCAACCATATAAAGCGTTTAGAGTCCTTACATAGAAGGGCAGCCAAACTTATCCTCCCTGATAGTAATCTAACCACTGACCAGAAACTAAATAAGCTGCAACTTTTACCTCTACATAAGCACCTGCTCTACAATAAGATTATTTTCATGTTTAAAGTCCATACAGATATTGCACCCCAATACCTTTCAAACTTCACCCACGCAGCAACACAACGTTACAACTCATCAAAATACATACTACCTCATGTTCGCATTGACCTATTCAAGTCAAGCTTTGCGTAGTTTGGACCAACTGTCTGGAACTCTCTTCCCATATCTATCAAAGCCTGCCAATCATTACACACTTTTCAATCACTTGTACGGACATTTCTTCTTGAAGATGATACATCATCACAATAGGCAAATACTCTTGCCCTCGACATTCCTGTAAGCATTAATACCAGTAACATTCACTGACATTTAGTTGGTTTTTTTTAAACAGTAATATAGTTTATTGTTATTTGAATTACTTCATGTGTTTCATAAATTTATTTCCCTTTCTTTGATGTGCAATTTCCAGTATTGGATTGTTTATTCTAAAGGTACATGATTACCTTATATCATTATGATTGATGATCTCCCCATATATGAGTCAAAAAGGGACCTACCTACCCTTTTTGTATGAATCCATTATTTTCTCAAATGCTTCCTCCTCTTTGCTCTCTCTCTCTCTCTCTCTCTCTCTCTCTCTCTCTCTCTAATCATTTTACATTTACATGTCGTTTTTGTCATGATTGTTGTGCTAATTTCAAGTCAAAACCTGAAGCATACTATGCTTTATGAAATCTTTATGTACCGCACAGGACAAAGGAGTCCTGATGACATGCAGTTGAGTTAAGGGCAAAGTAGTGACAGCGGTGGAGGGCACATGACTGTGCGATATACCAACTGTAGTGATGCTTATAATACTTTTTGCTGATTGTATTCTGATTTGTTATTGTTAATGTCGTTGTTGTTTTCCTCTTCTTTCTTTCTCCATTTTTCTGATGACTTTTGAAAGTATGTTTCATTAGACATTAGTGCATGCTAATAGTGTTGTAGTTAGGGACAATGCTTGTTGTTCAGTGTATTTGAATAATAATGTTTATACAAGATAGTAGTAGTGGTAGTAGTAGTAGTAGTAGTAGTAGTAGTAGTAGTAGTAGTAGTAGTAGTAGTAGTAGTAGTAGTAGCAGTAGTACACATGCTTAAATATTACGCCTAATGCTGCTTACAATATTTGGATTTTTGTTCTTTCTGCCTGTTTGCTTATCTACTTGTTAATTATTTGAGTATTCCATTTTCCATTGTTCTTTTCTTTGATGCCTTGCTTCATCATACATGCTTATATCTGTTTGTCTAATTGTTTTGTATTAGTCTAGTTTTCGTTCCAAGGACAGATTGGAAGAATGGGCCCGGCCCAAAATCCTTATGTAATAAAGTTTTTCAGTCTTCAGTCTCTCTCTCTCTCTCTCTCTCTGTCAGTTCTCTCTATCTCTCTGTCAGTTCTCTCTCTCTCTCTCTCTGTGTCAGTTTTCTCTCTCTCTCTCTCTCTCTCTCTCTCTCTCTCTCTCTCTCTCTCTCTCTCTCTCTCTCTGTGTCAGTTCTCTCTCTCTCTCTCTCTCTCTCTCTCTCTCTCTCTCTCTCTCTCTCTCTCTCTCTCTCTCTCTCTCTCTCTCTCATCTCTCTCTCTCTCTCTCTGTCAGTTCTCTCTCTCTCTCTCTCCCTCTCTCTCGCTCTGTCAGTTCTCTCTCTCTCTCTCTCTGTCAGCTCTCTCTCTCTCTCTCTCTCTCTCTCTCTCTCTCTGGTGGTCCCCTACACTTTGTTCAACACCCAAAATATCTGATCCTCTTCACTGTTTCAATAGGTGTCCTTCAAGTGCGCGCGCGCGCGCGTGTGTGTGTGTGTGTGTGTGTGCGTGCGTGTGCGTGTGTGCGTGTGCGCGTGCGTGCGAGAAAGAGAGGGGTGGGTGTATGTGTGTATGTGCACGCACGCCTCTGTGAGTGAGACAAAAAGAGTGCGGGTGTTTGAGAGAGTCTACATGACTGTGTGATTGTGGAGAGAGAGAGAGAGAGAGAGAGAGAGAGAGAGAGAGAGAGAGAGAGAGAGAGAGAGAGAGAGAGAGAGAGAGAGACAGACAGACAGGCAGACAGAGGAAACAGAGCCAGAGAGACAGAGACTAGGGATATCTATCAAAATGTTCAAATTCAAAGTAGCCAAAATCCAAACGCGTATTTCAAAACAAATCCTTAATAGAAACTCACATGCATTTGGAAGAAAGTAGATAAACGAAGGAAACGGCCATTTGCAAATCTACACTTTATTGTGAAGTTACTGGGTGTAAAACAGCAACATAAAAATGTTAAAGGTCAAAAACCCAAAAACATTCGGGCTAGGAGATTGCATTATTATCACGAACAAGCTTAAAAATTGAAAACGAAATACCACGGGTACGAAATATATCATCAAAAGTTGTTTCATCATCACTTCAGTAAATTACTTCCACAGAGAGACGCTAGGTTGAAATGTATTAGTAAGTAGTATTAGTTATTTAGTAAGCAGCAGAGTAAGACAAACACACACACACAAATAACAGGCAAGATTGGTTTGATATCTAAGACCAATTATAAACGTGTGAAAGAAAGAATAGCGCTAGAATGAGGCTGATAAGCAAAATGATAACTCGAACAGATGCTTTCGCTAATGTGATACACGCTCACCACTCATGAGGCAGCTGTAATAATATAATAACAATTACAGTTCACTGCTGATCGGGGTAGGGGAAATCACAAGGGAAGGTGGACCGGTGCATGGACTTTCCAGAATCTAACAGTTTCGCACCACACACAACCCCCCCCCCCCCCCTCCCCCCAAAAAAAAAAAGTGAAGAAGCACAGTACTAGAAAATTTAAAACGCGAAAAACAAAACGGGGCAGATAATATCAACATCTGTATCTCTAATAAAGTCTTCCCTTCTGTTAAGATCTGTATAATTCTAAATGCCTCATATGGCCCTTTGGTCCAGAAGGCGTTAATATATTTTTTTCAAAGAAAAAAAGGGGCAAGGAAGGACATGGACAAAGCATTAATGAATGAACCAGCCTGTCCTCTCTGCACCAGCTCTGAAAGGGGCACCCTGACGGATGAGTTTTTGTTGTTGCAAGAAACACGTCGAGATCACCAGGAAAACACCCTTTACAGTGATCGCAACACTGACTTTGCTCTGGTTTCCTAGAAATCTAGCCGTCAGTTCGGCGATTCCTCCTTGGCGGAGGTGCTGGAAGTCAAACTCTTTACTAATGGCGTTTTGACGGTTAGATGTATAGGCAACCTGAGCAAAGTGAGTGCTGCGATCCTTGAAAAGGCTGTCTTTTGGTGATCTCGACTGTGTTTTTTGCAACAACAACAAAAACCCTCATCCGTCAGGGTGTCCCTTTAACACGACGGATCATGACGGATGGAAAGACACAGTGGGGAAAGTCGACAGTAGTGCCTCAACCACCACCCCCTGCCCCCTGCCCCGGGTCATGGGGTTTATGTTGACCCAGACCCAGAGGTGATGGTTCCGCTAAGGACCTGTTCTGCGTCGGCCGTGGAGCCCATTTCTGACGGAGACGCAGAGGAGACTTCTGAAGCGGCAACAGAGAATTCTGAAGCGGCAACAGAGAATTCTGAAGCGGCAACAGAGGAGACTTCTGAAGCGGCAACAGAGGAGACTTCTGAATCAGCTACTGATAATTCTGTAGACGCGAGGTCTGAAACGGCTATAGACGTACCGCTGCCAACGCCGGAAGGGTCCCCCAGAAACGCTTCGGACACTGCTGACTTGAGCGCTTGCAGTTCTTGCAGCTGAACTTGCCTGGAAAACAACATTGCTCTCATGTAAGCCATGGCTGCCTGTAACTTATGAAACCGAGAGTCACTGCTGACGAGTGTAAGTTAACTATAGTGTTGGCATTTATCTAATAGTCCCCAAGGTGAAGGGGGTTATCATGCAACCCCCCCCCCCCCCCCTTGATCGAACCAAAGTAGGCTAGAAATGTTCCTTAGGACCTACTGAATACGTTACAATTTTGTTCCCCAGAAAAAAACCTCATTCCCACTATGAGTTATAGACCCTGATGTAAAGGAACCCTCCAATCGCTCGGTACACATTTGTCAAAGTACAAGTGATGAACAGTTCATTTAAATGAACAGTAAAACCATTTTTAGTCATCAAAGTAATGAGTTTAGGTGCTGACCTACTTAAAAAATTAATGTTTATTGCATTGCTCAGTGCTTGATAGCTTCACTGCAGTATTTCAGCGATCATCAGCTACCGTCATTTTTGCGGCAAAAGTTGGATGTTAATGATGATATATCAAAAATAAGAGCAAACATTGATTGTTTCAGTTTAATTTCTTAGTTAGGTGCATAACGGCAGCATGACGCAACTGCGCTCATAGTTGACAGGAAACTGTCTGAGCGATCGAAGAAGAAGAAGAAGAATTGTATAAAATGCTTGGTACAAAAACACAGATATTTGATCAGATTCGTAGACGGGGACTATACATACAAACGTACTGAACAGAACTGGTAGGATTTCAGCAGATTCATTTAGAAAGTAGAATTTCACGAGAATCACGCCTCCGTCGGATCGCATTGTATGCAGTGTGTCTGCTCCTTAAAGACCCCCCACGTCACGTGGCAACGTCCCTCTTATTCTAGCAAGATTTCTTACCAGCCATAAGAGGAAAAACGAGTGAAAAACCGTGATTTCGACACGTGACGTGGTGGTGGGTCTTTAACAAAAAAAAGACATGGTAATGGAATCGCGTTAGGCGTTTTCAACTGACAACACACACACACACATACACACAAACAGATTACTTGTCCACACGTGAACTTTTATAACGTGTGGCATTATTACTGCTCATAAGTCCCTAGCTACGAGAATGAATGAAAAGTAGTGTTTTACGTCCTCTCGAGCCGGGAAGGCACATATGGGACATTCCCTAGCTACGAGTCTCTTCTCTACCTCTTTTAAAGGTGGACCCTGACGGGATGAGTTTTTTTGCAAGAAACACATCGAGATCACCATGAAAACACTATTAAATTTTACAGAGATCGCAACACTCACTTTGCTCTGGTTTCCTAGAAATCAAACCGTCAAAACGGCGAGTCCTCCTTGGCGGAGATGCCGGAGAGAGTTGCCATTTTGGATGGAGGTCACTCATTGTGGTTGAAGCGTTTTCTTTTTTTTGTAGCGCAGTAAAAAAAAGAAATTGGAGCTATTTCCTTTGTTGTGAGCGAAACTCCTTTAAACAAACTGTATAAAATTATTTAAAAAAAGGCTTGTATTGCGAAATTTTGTGCAAACGACTTGGCGGCCATTAGAAAAGAGACGGGACACGCCTTCTCTTTGGGTGAAAGAATTTGACTTCCAGCACCTCCGCCAAGGAGGAACCCCCGATTTGACGGTTTGATTTCTAGGAAACCAGAGCAAAGTCAGTGTTGCGATCTCTGTAAAGGGTGTTTTCCTGGTGATCTCGACGGTGTTTTTTTTTACAAAACCTCATCCGTCAGGGTGCCCCTTTAAAACTGTTATAAGGGTATAGTTCACAGGGTTAATTAACAATTGCGGGATTCGAAACAAAGGTGCAACCCACTCCCCACCCACCCCCTTTACTCAAATGGCTTTTATCATTGGTTGTAGTATGGGGCCAACAGTAACATGAGAGCTGTACAATAGATGATTTTCTACAGTCATGGAAAATCATGGGACAGTTTAGTCTCTTGTGGAAGACTATGACTCTCGAACGAGGGGGGGGGGGCCTTAATTGCACCGGCTCTGGTGCTGCAGCCAAATGGATGGGCTGGCCTATTGGAGGACCTTCCCTCAACGCCAGCTGTGTCCTCAAATCCCTTTGGCCGAGAGAGTGGGGATGTACCCTGGGCAAGGCATGTCCACTATAAACAAATTCTCGCCCAGCTCAGCCAGAATAGTATCTGTCCCCTCTGCTATCTGGCAGTCATGGTCGGAAACGACTGACTGGCATACATTATAATATATGTCGTGTTATATGTGTATTGCTATAGTGTAAACGTCTAGGGCATGAAATAGATTAGGCGTGCTAAATGATCAAAATAATAATAATAAAAAACAATGATAATGTTTGGATTTGTTTCACAGACAAAAAGGATCAAAAGAAGGAAAGAGGAATAACGAAAGAGACATACAAATTCAGGGGCGGACCAGATGATTCGCAAAGGGGGGGGGGGGGTACGCCGGGGGGGGGGGGTACGCCGGGGGGGGGGAGGGGGGCGCTTCTCTCGCCCATGACACTAAGAGCATTTCATCATTTCGCGGCCTTGCATTCAAACACACCTGTCGCGAGCCACAGTACCTTCTATAAGGTACATCCTAACGTACAGAGGGTGTGTGTGTGTGTGGGTGTGTGTGGGGGACGAGGGGTGTTCTGGAAACTCCTTTCACGGCCTACCTTGCCTTCTAACACACAAACACACTATTCGCGGGCCGCTACATTGTCATTGTACTGCTTATTAAGCCCCCCCAAAACAAACCGAGTCATTTTCGTACTTTTCACCCTTCTATATTAATAAGGTACATTTTGGGCTACAGGGGCGAGTCCTCCTTTTTTCCCTTTTTTGGGGCGGGGGGGGGGGGGGTGTCCAGAAACCCTGGAAACCCCCTCCCCCGAAACAGACAAACCAACACAGAAAGAGAGACAGTCACAAACAGATTAAAAAGATGTAAGTGTGTGTGTGTGTGTGTGTGTGGGGGGGGAAACCGAAACGAGGAAAAACAAGGATAAAGTAAACGAGAGATTTCATCCGGTACCGTACCCCTTTTTCTCGAGTTCTTTGCGTTCTGAAAAATAGACAGAGAACACAGACACACATACACGCACGCACGCACGCACGCACGCACTCACGCACGCACAGACACACACACACACACATACGCACACCCGCACACACACACACATTCGTAGGCCTGGTCTAAGCATACGAAAAGAAACACACTGAAACATAAAATAATCTATTAACAGTCGAATCGAGAGAGAGAGAGAGAGAGAGAGAGAGAGAGAGAGAGAGAGAGAGAGAGAGAGAGAGAGAGAGAGAGAGAGAGAGGAGAGAGAGAGAGAGAGAGAGAGTTCACGCATTTTCACCGTTGTGTAGGCCTACCTCATTTTACCCAATTTTGTACTTGTGAAGTTGCGGAACTAATAATGCCTCTTGCTATGATAATATATACAAATAAAATGCAAAGAGACTAACAGACACACTAAATTAACCCCTTCACAGCCAAAGTAACATTTTAGCACCGCAGTGATTTAACACCTATGTCACTAAAAGGCATGAAAGTGGGGTCTGTTATCCAAAGACCCTGTTGTCTTAGTTTTGGGAAGTAAGGATAGACCTTATTTTATATAATTATGTCACAGAAGAATCCCCAAATACTGTAGATGAGATTTTGTTCTCTACCCAAGGTAAATTTTATGGAAATGTTTGGCTGAAATATGGCTGGCGGTGAAAGGGTTAAACTCAATCAAATCAAATAAAAATACTGACCTGGATGACCAAACACAACAGTATCTTACTTTGTTTTTCGTGTGTGACTTTGTGGCATAAATAAGAAAGTCTGTTTGCCCCCCCCCCAAAACAACAACAACAACAACAACAAGAAACACCCAAAAACCCAACTGACCTGGATGGCCAAACACAACAGTATCTTACTTTGTTTTTGGTGTGTGACTTTGTGGCATACATAAATCAGAAAGTCTGTTTGCCCCCCCCCAAAAAAAAAACACCCCCCCCAAAACACACAACAGTCTGTTTTATCTTACTTTGTTTATAGTGTGTGACTTTGTGGCATAAATAAATCAGAAAGTCTGTTTGCCCCCCCTCCAAAAAAACAACAACAACAACAACAAAAACCCAAAAAACAACTGACCTCG
>JAGGCT020004070.1:47500-50000 GCA_017654935.2 Phymorhynchus buccinoides
ATTTGAGGGTGCTGAATCCAAATCTGTTCGAGGCCAGATTTTAAATGTTGAGGCATTTTCTTCTTTTTCGATGGCTCAGACAGTTTCCTGTAAATTATGAGCGCAGATACGTCATGCTGCCGTTTTGCGCCTAACTCAGAAATAGTTAGGCCCAGCAAGTCCGACTTCGGCTGGAGGAAATCTTTTTGAAAGTGTTTCGTGAAAAAAGGCAGGAAAATGGACCGGTTAGGCAGAAATATAGTAGATGATAGTAAGCAAAGGGAAAAGGCAGGGTCAAAGAGAGTGACAGATGAGAGAACGTTACAAGCACGGAACTTCCAGAAGGTGGGGAAACTATTTATACAAAATGCCCCCCCCCCCGGTATCCCCACGGGAGGGAGTTGGGCATTGTGAGTTATTACGTAATATTCAAAATGGCCGCCATGGGACTCCAGAGAACTGAAAAACAGAGGAATCAACGCACTTATTGGAATTATTTTGTATCTAATGCAGTCTTTTGTGTGAGAAAAATAGTATAATTTGCTGAAATGATTCAAACTATGTGAATTATATCCTATCTTAGTATTTATCAGCCCCCTGCCACTCAGCTGAGAGGGCTATCATGATCTTTCGTGTCCTTTCATTTGTCTGCGCAATTATCTTATGAACCATTTCACAGAATCACTTCGAAATTTCTGTGCTAGTATTTAACATGAAGCTGATGTGCCCCTCAGCATGCCTTGTTGATCTTGACCTTGAGTATGTGATTTTCTTGTTTCAGATATAATTTTTAAACTTTTGCCCGCGTTGCCCTAAAATAAGCTAGCCCTATAAGTTTCTCTAGCTAAGGTTTATCAAACATAGGACATTGAATTACTGATGCCTTTTTATGTCTTAACCTTTCACTTTGAACCCTTGAACTTCGACCTTAAATATTTCAACTCTAAGTTTTGATCATAATTTCAAATCTTCGCTGTAACGGTCTCACAACTGGCACATTTGCTTTAAGCTTATATGGATGCTAAGTACGAATGTCATCTCCAACCTTCATCTTAATGCTTGGACTTTGTTGCCAGGTGCCAAGCAGTACAATGCAGCGACCAGCGTTGATTTGTAGGTGGGGGGAAAGGGCCGACGTGCCATGAAATTGAGAGGAGCGTGAAGAAGGGAAAGAGTGGGAAAAGCATCAGAGGACTTGTTGGTGGGCACTTCTTGCTTCTCCACTCTTGCTATGGTTAGAGACATTGGGATTGCGGAATACTGTCAATCAGCATGCAACCTCAAGAAGAGAATTATTAGTAAAATCATCAGGTCTTTTTTTTCTGTCGGGGATTTTAGCACAAAGTACAATGGCCAAGTTCTTAGAAACTGATCAAATACATATTATTACGCAAACATGGCCGACGTTGTGTCCACAGCGGGTCAATTACCCACAATGCTCTGTTCATCGGGTGATCATTTGTTTTTTAGAGTCTCTGATGGTAACTGTCATGAGATTTGTGCACACAAAGTGTCGTTTCATTTTGCAGAATTATGTGCAGATGGGTGCTGCCCTGCTATGCTCCATTATATTGCTGCATTACAGATTAGGGTTCCCAGGGCTTTCAGCTATCCCCAAGTAAGGACCTTGTAAGGACCTGTAGGCGTAAGGATAATCTCCATCTTTTACTTTAGCCAACGATCTTGAAAGGAACACTTTCCCAGCATTGTGAACAATGTCTAAGCCGATAGAAAAACTATGGCTGACACAGATATACGAGTTTTCTCACAAAACGACACCAGGATAAAGAACGAGATTTCAGTCCAATTTCTCTTGACAAGTCAGGGTGCATCGTTTGTCTGCTAAGCGGTCAGTTGAAACGGGAAGGTGGGGGAGGGGGGTAAGGTGAAGTAGGTGCTGAGCGATGTTTCTCAAGTGTAAAATCGCTGCTTCTGTGATCTATTTTGAGTACGGTTTTGCTGCTCGGGACAGTTTTTGGCAGCTGTCAGGACTTGTAAGGACCTTGAAGTGAATGTAAGCACTGGTAAGGCCTTACTTGGAGATTTCAATTTGTCAAGACTTATAAGGACTGGTAAGGCCCTTATGAACCCTGATAGTCAGATTTCTGATTGTCGGGGCCTCATCTGGTGCTGACAATTATCCCAGTTAGTAGTCCATGTTGTGTAATAAGTGGTGACCCACGCGCATTCCCCAGCTACATGTCAAAGGACTGACACGTGGAGTTGTTCAAAGTGAGTCTGTTTCTACAAGTCCCTTGCCAACGAACCGAGAAGCATTGGGCTTCAAGGTTAGATTTAGATTGGGTCCTATGTGGGTTGACTCTTTTAGATGCGTCCCATATGGGTTTACCCGTCCAGGGGTGTTCCATGAAATAAATGGGATTAAGCCGGGTGGGTTCCATACAGGTTTACTCATACAGATGGGTTCCATACAGGTTTACTCAGATGAGTTCCATACAGGTTTACGAATCCAGATGGGTTCCATATAGGTTTACCCATCCAGATGGGTTCCATATAGGTT
>JAGGCT020004070.1:57500-105000 GCA_017654935.2 Phymorhynchus buccinoides
TGATGAATAATTGATTGTAAAGCGCTTTGGGCTCATCTGAGGTAAAACGCTATATAAATGTACTATTATTATTATTATTATTATTATTATTATTATTTAGGGAGAATACTATTAATAAAAAGAATGTAAAAACTTTCACTCAAAGCAAAAAAACAAAAAAGCAAAAAAAACTTTTTTCAAACCTTTCTTGCTCCCTTCGACAGTCATATTATACAACTTTTTTGTTCACGTAAAAAATCTTCTTTTTATTTTTCTCCCCCCCTTTTTCTACTATTTGGCTACCATTTTCAGGAAAGTTGCAGAACCATGTGGGTATGCAAAATTTATAATATAAAATGATTACGGCAAAACTGGTGAATTTTCAATCTTGAATAACCAGAGAACTGGTGCATGGAAAGCGCTCATATTTTCAGTATGTATTTAAAATATATATATTTGCAGCTTTTCTGGTAAAAAAACAAACAAAAGTACCAAGTGGAACTGCTCTGGTTTGGAACCTGCCGGTAAATATGTGTTCACGGAATAGCCAAAACTGGATGTGACATCACAAAACTAACTACTGGATCATGTTGCCCTTACTCTAACCCAGGTCTGAAAGGAGCTTCTTTGCGATAAAATGTTAAATAGTTTGGAAGTTGTTCGAATGTATATACATTGGGATGCATCACATTCACTGCTTTTCATTTTCGGGAATAATTATTTGTTTGTTTTATCCGATTTTGCTAAACATTTGCAGGAAACTTGACGGATATGATTCTTATACCACGTTCACATTAATAAACTGATCTGCCAAAATCTGGCGGAAATATGGCCCCCCCAAAATGCCACATTTGACTAGATTTCAATCTTAAATAACTCAAAAACGGCTGGACGGAATGCGTTCATAGTTTCTGTATTTATTAAAGAGTAACTTTGCACCACCTCTGGAATAAACCAAACTGGGAGTAAAAACTGGAAGTGGGGAGAGGAAGGGTGTGGGAGGAGGAATCCTATGTTTGCTCTGAAAGGCAATAATAAGACTTCCAGATAAAATAAATGTCCTCTCTCTCTCTCTCTCTCTCTCTCTCTCTCTGATACGTACTGCATTTGGAATCAATATCGCAGACAGCTCCTGTTATACAGTTCTCCCTGTTGCCTCCGCCGCACAGACCTCCTAGCTGTATTTCTACGACAGAAAAACAAACAAGAAACAGCACAGTACAGAAACCTACTCGGAAACTAGAAACCACCTAATACAGATCACACCATTGATAATCAAAGCAAACCATTTTCAATGTATTTAGAACCTGTCCTACTGGAGAACTAACTATGCATCACAAGACATCCAGTGTGGAGGAAATGTACACGCAGATGCACTGGACACCACTCGCCGACAGGAGACATACGGCAAGGCTCACAACTTTCTATCATGGCCAAGTCTCCATCAACACGCCGAACTCTCCGTCTCTGAATCCACCTACTACGAGGAGGACAAGGCAATCCCACCAGTCCACTTACCTCCTCCCTTCCTGCGAAACCAGCTACAGGAAGTACTCCTTTTTTTCCACGGACGATCAGCTAGTGGCCTCCCCCCCCCCCCTCCCCCATCTCCTCTCATCCCCTCTCTCCTGTTTCCCTCAAATCCCCATGATCCAGCCCACCCACATGATCCCCCCCCCCCCCCCCCCCCCCCCCCCCCCCCCCCCCAATCACCCCTTCAAGTCCTGCCTCCCAAACCTGCAGACTGGAAAGTCCCCCAGTTTTATACACATCCGAATCTCCAGCAAGCTGAAGGAGGGTGCTTAGCAAAAGATGAAGAACTATAACATGTACTGCCCATTTTGATAGCCTTTCACCGGTTTGAGTTTGTTTATTCTAGCGGCACAGTGAAGAACAAAAGAACAAAAGCAAAAATCTAGGTTCACAAATATTTTCAAGACCGACGTGTGAAGGCGGTCATTTTCTTTGGAAGTGATCTGGTTCATAAACAGATGCCGAGATTTCAGTTGCATTGGCAAAAACAAGGTATGGAAAAACACTTTAAGCGTAACCAAACAACCATGCAGCATTCCATTCAACAACCTCCCCCACCCCCCCCCACACACAGACAAGATTGCGAATTAGTTAAAGATTTCGGGAGGTATCCATTGCTGGTAAACTTCTTACCTCATCTACTTGCTGTTTAATATAGGTTTCAACGTCTAAAAACGCACGACGCACATTTGCCTATAACAATCTTATCAGATGCTGATGAACTTAGACGATGCAGGAAAATTTAACTGGGCATCTAAAATCAGAAGATTGTTACAGTGGTAAGGATTTAGGGTGCTGATGAACTTAGATGGTGCAGGAAAATGTAAGGATTTAGGGTGCTGATGAACTTAGACGAAGCAGGAAAATTTAACTGGGCATCTAAAATCAGAAGATTGTTACAGTGGTAAGGATTTAGGGTGCTGATGAACTTAGATGGTGCAGGAAAATGTAAGGATTTAGGGTGCTGATGAACTTAGACGAAGCAGGAAAATTTAACTGAGCATCTAAAATCAGAAGATTGTTACAGTGGTAAGGATTTAGGGTGCTGATGAACTTAGATGGTGCAGGAAAATTTAAGGATTTAAGGTGCTGATGAACTTAGATGGTGCAGGAAAATTTTAGGATTTAGGGTGCTGATGAACTTAGATTATGCAGGAACATTTTAACTGGGCATCTAAAATCAGAAGATTGTTACAGTGGTAAGGATTTAGGGTGCTGATGAACTTAGATGGTGCAGGAAAATTTAAGGATTTAAGGTGCTGATGAACTTAGATTATGCAGGAAAATTTTAACTGGGCATCTAAAATCAGAAGATTGTTACAGAGTTAAGGAGAGAGATTTGTGGCATTTGCTGTTGCTGAACAGGACCGTTATGGGGGTGGCAGTCTGATGGTCTGGGTAGCATTTGGACTGGATGACGTATGTCAGTGTTTGCTGAGTAGAGGCCATATGTTAAAGCACAGTGTTCCGATGTATTATCAAAAGAGAAAATTGACAAGAAGTCTGCTGTCTAGTCAAGGTAGCCCAACGAGACCGGACAGGCTAACCGACTCACTGCATTTTTCCTGGTTACACACAGTGCCGGTGATGCAACCTGAAGTATCACTGCAGACATCACCCGCCTGCTTGGCTGTTAAAAGTACACACACACACACACACACACCATAGACTTAATCATTTATCGACATATCAAAGACCACAAAGTTATCTCAGTTTAAACCCAGCCTTCTAGTACTATCCTCTACTGGAGCAAGTTTATGAAATAACTGACAAAACAATCTAAAGTAAAGGAAAAATATACATCTACTTAAGACACGTTCAATTATGTGATAAATTAAAACACTGAGGGGGGGGGGGGGGGGGGGGGTAATCTGGATCTTTACCAATTATCATATAAGCATATAATCATTTATTTTAAACTGGGTACTGGTCAGTGATTCTAATCTCACGTCAGATATAGAACACTTAGCCCCTCTAGGGAAAAGTGACCACGATCTGTTATATTTCCAACTGCATATCTCAAAACAGGATTTAAGCAATGAAACACAATATAGGTATGACCTGGGAAAGGGACATTTTGGGGAAATGAGAGAAGAATTAAATAAGATGGTTTGGTCACTCATCAATTATGATAATGTAAATGAGACATGGGACTATATCAAAACTGTTATTATAAATTCAATGGATAAGCACATTCCAAAGGTAAATAATCAAAACACTACAAGATATAAGCCACTTTGGTTAAATAAAAAATGTATTATGGCAGTGAAGAAGAAATTCAATGCATTTCAGAGATACCTGCAAAATATATTAGGACAAAACCATCCAAAAGAGAAAAAGAAAAAGAAAAAAGAACAAAATTACTTCTACTTGAAATATATTAAAGAGAGAGATAAATGTAAAAAAGAAATTAGAAAACTAAAACAGCTTATGAAAGGAAACTTGCAAATCAATGTAAAACAAACTCGAAGTACTTTTGGAAGTATGTTCAAGAAAAGTTAAAAATGTCAACAGGAATTAGTGCCTTAAAAAAAGAAAATGGGGATATGGCCACAACAGACGAAGATAAAGCTAATACGCTAAATGACTTCTTTTCAGGTGGATATGGCCACAACAGACGAAGATAAAGCTAATACACTAAATGACTTATTTCAGGTGGATATGGCCACAACAGACGAAGATAAAGCTAATTCGCTAAATGACTTCTTTTCAGGTGGATATGGCCACAACAGACGAAGATAAAGCTAATTCGCTAAATGACTTCTTTTCAGGTGGATATGGCCACAACAGACGAAGATAAAGCTAATACACTAAATGACTTATTTCAGGTGGATATGGCCACAACAGACGAAGATAAAGCTAATTCGCTAAATGACTTCTTTTCAGGTGGATATGGCCACAACAGACGAAGATAAAGCTAATACGCCAAATGACTTCTTTTCAGGTGGATATGGCCACAACAGACGAAGATAAAGCTAATTCGCTAAATGACTTCTTTTCAGGTGGATATGGCCACAACAGACGAAGATAAAGCTAATTCGCTAAATGACTTCTTTTCAGGTGTATATGGCCACAACAGACGAAGATAAAGCTAATACGCTAAATGACTTCTTTTCAGGTGGATATGGCCACAACAGACGAAGATAAAGCTAATTCGCTAAATGACTTCTTTTCAGGTGGATATGGCCACAACAGACGAAGATAAAGCTAACACGCTAAATGACTTATTTCAGGTGGATATGGCCACAACAGACGAAGATAAAGCTAACACGCTAAATGACTTCTTTCAGGTGGATATGGCCACAACAGACGAAGATAAAGCTAACACGCTAAATGACTTCTTTTCAGGTGTTTTTACAAGAGAAAATACAACTACAATACCTGTAATTGAACAAAAATCAAAATCTAATGGAAATAAATTAGAAGACATTGAAATAAATGAAGACATTGTATAAGAAGAAACTTGAAAATCTTGATGCTTCCAAAGCTCAGGGACCAGATAAAATACCAGCCAGAGTGCTAAAAGAATTAACAAGTGTCTTAAATGTACCATTGGCTAAACTATTTAATAAAACTATTGAAGGGGGAGAAATCCCAGAGGAATGGAAAAAAGCTGAGGTAATAGCTATATATAAGAAAGGAGGCAAGTCAGACCCAGGAAATTACAGACCTGTAAGTCTAACCAGTATAACTTGTACAGTTTTTGTGTCAATAGTAAGAGATAATGGTGTTAAGTATTTTACAGAAAATAAGTCATTTAGTGATTGTCAACATGGGTTTAGAAGTAAAAGGTCTTGCGTTACTCAATTACTGCAAGTTATGGAAGACTTTACAAGCTTAGTTGACAAAGGGGAAAGTATAGATGTTATCTACCTAGACTTTAGAAAGGCCTTTGATTCGGTTCCTCATAAAAGATTATTGATTAAATTAGCAGCCTATGGGATTGGGGGAAAGTTATTAGAATGGATTAAAAGCTTTTTATTAGACAGAACACAGATAGTACGTGTAGGCACATCTTATTCAGGAGAAGCAAAGGTTGTTAGTGGAATACCCCAGGGTAGTATATTGGGTCCAACGTTATTTTTAATATTCATTAATGATCTGCCAGAAGAGGTAAATAGCATATGTAAAGCATTTGCAGATGATACTAAAGTATACAATACTTCAAGCAATAGAGACACAGTACAAGCATATTTATATGCATTACATAAATGGTCAGAGACATGGAATTTGTATTTTGACATCCAGAAATGCAAAATAATGCACATAGGAAAAAAGAATCCCAAGTATGAGTATTTCATGACAATAAATGACACAAACAAAATTAAAGTATGCAATGAAGAAAACGATTTGGGTGTAATATTTGACCCGTCCTTAAATTTTGACATACATGTTCAAAATATTGTTAATAAAGCAAACAAGCGCAACACCAAGCGGCTGCAAAGTCCCCTCGCAGCATCGCCGAGCTACTTCGAAATCGGAATGTGTCGGCTGTACACATACATCAAAACGCATCAAAACAGCACGTAACTACATAAAAACGCATCAAAACAGCACGTAACTGAATAGTTTTTTTATATATATATAGCCTTGGGGTTCGGACCCGTGATTTGAGCGCGCGCGATCATGCGCACACGAGCGCACAAAAAAAATCATGACAACTGTGTTATAGAGCATTCATCAAGAAATGTTGTGAAAAAAACTGCATTGAAATACATGCAAAACTTCGCGAGATATTAGCGATTATGTGTTTTGGGGCTTGAACACCCTAACTGGCGCGACCTTGACCTTAATGTAAAACTAAATACATCAGTGGATAGCTTGCATCTTGGCCAACTAGTATACCAAATTTGATGATGATAGATTGAATAGTTTTTGAGAAAAACAGACAAATAGCCGGACGGACACCGGACACCGGACGGATGGACACCGGACGGACCAGACAGAAACAATAGTTCCCGAACCTTCGGCTCGGGGACTAATGAAGTGCTGGGGCTTATTAAAAGATCATTTGAGTTCTTAATCAAGATGTATTTGTTAAACTTTATAAAGCTATGGTAAGACCACACTTGGAATATGCCAACTCAGTTTGGTGCCCAATATTTAAAAGACAATCAATAGCTATAGAGAAAGTGCAAAGAAGGGCGACACAATTGATCAAAGCATGTAAGAACAAAACTTATAGTAACAACCTTTTTGTTAAAAGCATCACAAACATGACACGAAATAGTACAGAGAAGTTATTTTTAAGACGATCAGTTACTAACATTCGCAAGTTTTACTTTTCTAACCGAGTTGTTCAATACTGGAATAATTTGTCAACTAACATAAATACATTCAAAAATCTTCTGGACAAAGACACAATGATGTTCGATGAATAAAAAAAGAAAGAAGAAAAGTCCATTCAATATTTTTGTTAAATTTTATAGTTTAGCTGTAGAAAGCAAGCCACCTTGAAACAAATCAAAGTCACAAACGAGAAAGGGCGCAAAAGGGCCGCGAGGCCCACTTCTAGCCCAAAATTACTACTACTACTACTACTACTACTAAGCTATCCACAAAAAGTTAAGGATCACTTGCAAACTAATTCATAACTTTCCAAATAAGAAAGCCAATGCGTTGAATTTTGGCCAACATTTAATTCAATGCTTTAGTGATAACGATACACAATTGCCTTCAATTTCGAGCAATCGTTTGGTCTGTACATTTGATCAAAGTGGGTACGTATCGAAATTTGATTTCCCAAAGTCATTGAAATCACAAGACAGGGCATTCTGATGCTCCCAAAAGTTCAGTAATGCGTGTATCCGCCATGGCTGTTCTGGCACTCGACGCAGCGAGTCCTCATGGAGTTGACCAGGGTGGTGAAGATCCTCTGTGGAAGCGCCTGCCACTCAGCCTGCAGCATCTGGTAGAGGTGCTGGGCATCCCTGGGAGGGGGGTGGTTGCTCCTCACTTTGCGATCCAGCTCATCCCAGAGGTTCTCAATCGGGTTGAGGTCGGGACTGCATGCTGGCCACTCCATTCTGTTGACTCCAGACTGCTGCAGGAAGTCGTTGACCACCCTTGCCCTGTGGGGGCGAGCGTTGTCATCCTGGTAGACAGCCGGCGGTCCCATCTGCTGCAGTGTAGGCACAGCCAGCGGTCGAAGGATCTCATCCCGGTATCGGAGGCCAGTCAGGTTACCCTGTACATGATACAAGGGTGTTCTGTGGTGAAGGCTGAAGGCCCCCCAGACCATTACAGAACCTCCACCAAAGGCCACCTTTTCTTGGACAGTGGCGTCAATAAAGCGTTCCCCTGGGCGCCTCCAGACCCTCAGTCGGCCGTCGTTGTGGTTCAGGGTGAAGCGTGATTCATCACTGAACAGGACCTGGGACCATTGCTGACGTGTCCACCTCACGTGACGTCTGCAGAAGGCGCGGCGTGCTGCCCTATGGGCTGGAGTTAAGCGTGGCCGTACAGCTGGGCGACGAGAACGGAGGTTAAACCCATGAAGGCGGTTCCGTATGGTCTGCTGGCTGATGTTGATGTTAGTAGCCACCCTCAGCTGCCTTCGAATGATGCTGGAAGAGGCTGTTCTTGTCTGCAGGGCTTGTCGTTCAATGAGACGATCTTCACGTGGAGTTGTCTTCTTCGGTCGACCAGATCTGCGTCTTTCATGGACCCTCCCAGTGGCTGTGAAGCGTTGAATCAGTCTGACAATGACCGAGATGGACACCTGAAGTCGCCTGGCCACTTCTCGCTTGGGAACACCATCTTGGAACCATGCAACAGCTCGTCCCCTATCCAACTCGCTCAATTTTCGTCGTGGAGGCATTGTCAAATCAGGCCTAATACTGGTGGTATGTCTTCTTATAAAGCCAAGCAAGAGACAGCATCTCACACATAAACAGCAGTGCTTGCACGTGCATAATGGTTTTTCCATCTGGCTTGTGCAATGTGTTCATGCAGAACGATCCAAAACAAGGTCCTTTTTCGCAAGTTTCCGCTTTTTCTTTTGCTGCCAAGCTCAGTAATAGAGAATCACGTGCAATGTTTCCACTAACACAACATCGCCCACTTACAGCTGAACAAGAATTCATAACAATTTGGCTTGACTGAGAAAAAAATAACAGGAGCGAACGGAGTTTATTGCGCACCTGTTTTCTCATAGTGATCCTTAACTTTTTGTGAGTAGTGTACTATAATGTTTAATGTGTGTTAGCAGCTTCTTCGAATTTAACTTCCTTTATGTTAGAATGTAAAGTAATTATTAACACAAAGTTGAAGGGCTGAGTTACCAAGATGTTGCATCATCTCGTTTGTAATGTTGTCTGGACCTGGGGACTTCTTCTTCTTGAGCTTTTTGATGGCATTCTTGAGCTCAGCCATGGTGATTTCATGCTCCATGACTTTCTGTGTGGTACCCTCTCTTCTCTCCTTTTCTTTTGTTCTTGCTTCCTTTTTCAGGGGGAAAGGAATGTTGATGTCATTCTCTTTCGCATATGCTTTGGCAAAAGCATTAGCAGCTGCTTTCCCAGTGAATGTTCTTCCTTCATCCTCCAGGGTGATCTTCTGTCCCTTGTTGCCCTCGTCATTCAGTGCTTTTGTCAGTTTCCAGAGCTTGTATCTTTCTCCATGTTCAGTGCAGCAGTTTTCTCTCTCCAGCCTCTTCTCTTGCACTCAAGCTTTGTCTTCATGTGTTTTGCTGCTCTGTCCTTGAGTTTGATGTTGTTCTCTTGGCTGGGGTCCATTTCTGCCTCTTCTCTTGCCCTTGTGAGAGCATCATGGATCTTCTGCAGTTCATTCGACCAGTATGGGGTGTAGTCCTTTCTCACTCCCCGCAGTATGATGTCCTTGGCTGCCTGGATGATCTTGGCATTGAACTCCGTCACCACATTATTGATGTTTCTTCCCTCCACATCCATGCCTTTGGTCAGTTCGTTTGTTCTTACACTGAACAATCCCCACTTTGCCTTCTTGTAGTTTCATCTTGAGTGTTGGGGTTGCCCGGATCTTGTGTCTCCACTGATGGTAAGGAGTACTGGGCGATGATCACTTCCACCTAGCTGGTCTTCAATGTTTCTACTAATGTTCTTGTGGATGTCGTCTGTGCAGAATGCCAGGTCTGGTGTTGTTGTATGCCAGCGGCGCGAGTAGAAGGTAGATGGATCTGTGGGGTCATTGACAAGAATCAGGTGGTTATCATCTTGCCAAGCTTCTATGTCTTCTCCTCGCTTGTCTAGTGTGGTGTACCCCCAACTCTGGAACTGACTGTTAAAGTCTCCAGTGATGAGAAAGCCGCTGTCAGGGACCTGGATTATGTCAAGTGACAGCATTTTGTCGTTGGGGCAGTAGTAATTGGCAATATTAAGAGTGCTGTCATTGGTGGTGATCTTGACTTCAATGTACTCTGCTTCCTCCATGTACCTGTTGGTTTCCCTGGCATTCATGTTCCGTACCAAAGTCATGACTCCTCCCTTCTTTCTCCCTTGACGATCACTCCTGAACACCTGATACCCTCTGATCTTAAAGGGCTTCCCCTCTTGCAGGTGCGTTTCTTGTATACAGCAGATGTTGATGCTGTTGTTGTAGAGAAAGTTATCTAGTTCTTTCTTTTTGTTGGATACCCCTTCTGCGTTCCAGTGCATGATGATAATGGTGGGTTTTTTTCTTGGCTCTGCTGTGTTTTGGTCAGTCGCTCTCCTTCCTCGTCCCCTGGCTCCACAAAACGAGATGAAGGGACCTCCAGTCGCTGGGGGTGGGCTCCTTTGAGGCACGGAGCGCGGTGCTGCACCTGCCTGGTGGATCCCCACAGGGCGAGCACCATCTCTTTCAATCCTGTCTCCAAGTGTCATAATGGCAGTTGATGCGTGGTGTCGTGGTTTGTCAGTGTGCCTTGCGGCCCAACACCTCCGTCTCCAGCACTCGGGGTTTCTGTTAGGGTTACCTCGCCCTTAGCTCATGGTCAAAAGACCTGCCCTGTGAGCAAATGGGGCAAGAGGTTTGAATGCGCCTCTTAGTCGCATGATGTTCCTATATGGACACTGTACATTTTGAGAGGACAGCAGTGCCACCTGCTGACCTACCCCACCTTAATAGGAACACCGCCAGTTGGTCCGGAGCAGCTTATTTGTCCAGGCAAGCCTGGCTTATATCACTGCTAGCCTCCATATCTGAAGGCCGTGTCGCTATCCGCCACCTGCTACCCGCTGGGTTGAGGATGGTCGCCCCACTACCTATCTGGAGGTAGTCTGGTCAAAATAAGTGTTTACCATTACTCTGATAGAAGAGGTATATTACAAATACAATGAAGAACATACAGCCAAAATATGTTTATAAACGAATGCTTGGTGCAGTTTTTAATCTAAGATTTCTCGATTCAGTCTTTTAACTAAAGAGCTTGATTTTGTGTGGGATGGATGAAAAACATAAACTGGTTTATGCTGGTGATGAGTGATAACAGAAGGCTTGAACTCAAAGGAGTCAAAACCGGGCGCTGTGCTTAGTTATGCTTGTAAGTTCATCTTTGTGTATCAAATGAAAACACCTCTTATCTGTAAACTCTTTCAAAAACAAGAAGCTACACGTACCGCATTTGAGTTGCCTGGCATCTGGCACTAAACCATGTTCACACTGACACGTTTTCTGCTTGCTGCAGCTGGCTTTGGAGTCGAGGCATCCGCCATTTTGGTCGCATGTGGCACCGACAATGCCACCCTTCAGCTCTGTAGAGAAAACGCAAGCCACAATCTACATTAATTCTCGCCTGCTAACTTGTCAGAGGTATACACATTCAGGGAATTACAAACCGAACTCACTGCTCTACAGGAATCTGCCAGACTCCTCAGTGCAGAGACACCACCTCCATAGCACATGACATCGTCTTCCTGACTGACTGCAAATCAGCGAGGCAGACTCTACATGCAGGCACCAAGAGAGAAGATGGAACGAGAGACACAGTGTCTTCTCTGCAACCCCGCACCCCACAGCTAAGTTGTTGTTCAGTGGATCCCTGCCCACTGTCGTCTGTCATGGAATGAGGAGGACCGTCTAGCCAAGTCAGGCAGCAGACTGGAGCAGCCAAAGCAGCAAGTCTCCTACAGAGATGCCACAACTCTGGTCAAGTGGCACTTCCAACAGCAGTGGGATAAAGCGTACAACCCACCATCAGATGACCAGATACACCTCATACAGCGCCACCAGCAGACCATTATCTTCAGGCTTCGCACTGGACACTGCCGACTCCACTCTCATCTCTACCGCCTTGGCCTGTCGCACACACACCAGACTATCCGTGTGAAACAGCCACACAAATCCCTGCCCCCTACACCAGGAAGCCAGGGTCCAGTTCTGGCCCGAGGGTGCCACGATGGAAGAGAGAAGCTGTAGAGGACCCAACGAAAGAAAAACGGTCCACTACAGCCTAGTTTATCATCGCCGCAAACACCAATGTCTGACTCATGTCCCAAGAACGCAGAAGAAGAAGTGATTAACACGAGACACAGTGGTTGCCCAGATAGACAGAGAAGCCAGACGGATTTGGCAACACTGTCTTCTACTTCTTCTTCTTCTTCTGCGTTCCCATTGGCCATGTTCAAATCTTTAGTCCAGTCCCGATGGCGAAGTCTGCTGTCTTTCTTAGCGCCTTTGTTGGTCCCCACAGCTTCTCCTGGAGCTCCACTCTCACCGGCCAGGTTTGACACCGAATGTCTTGGTAAGTAGGACAGTCCTGGAGGATATGCTCAGGAGTCTGGATGCCAGTGCCACAGGGGCACTCACTTGTGTGTGACAGGTTTATCCTGTGGAGATGTGACAAGAGTTGGCAATGGCTTGTTCTCAGTCTAAATAATATCACCTGGTGCTGACGACTGAGGCCCTGTAGATCATCATTGTCTTTTTCAATCCCTAGTCGTCCCCTCCAAGACTCATGGAACCTGGCGCACAGAATGGTTTTTGCCTCCTTATATGACAGTGGATGATCTGGCTGATTCATTAGGCTGCCCTGCTTTGAGAGTTTGTCAGCCTGCTTTTCCAGCAATGTCACAGTGAAATGGTAACCATTGCAGAACCAAGTGTGTTTTCCTGTTTAGCCTGCCGAGTTCTTCTCTGATGTCCCCAAGAATTTTCTCATGTTCACCAGTCTTCAAGCTTTCTAACAGCAATTTGCAGTCTGTAAGGAAGACAGTGTTGGGTGAGCAAACCTCCTCGTGGTTCAGGATTTGGGCAGCTTCAAGCATTGCACAGGCTTCTGCACGAAAGTTGGTGGATAACTTTCCTGTAGCAATGGATTTGGAAAGTCTTCGTTTGTCTCCGTACTTGATGAAGACACCCCCTCCTCCATTTCTCACTGCTTTCTCAGAGGAGCCATCAGTGAACACTTGGGTCCAGGTGTCTTCAGGGTACTCTCTGTCAATGACCTCCAATGTTAGGGCTTTTAGCTCCATTGCTGAATGGTCTTCTTTTCTCCCGATCCCAGAAATTGTCTTCTACTGTTCTTGCTTCCATAAAGTTACATGTTTGCATGCGACATGCGTCTATTCGTCTTTAAACAGGTTAGTTTTCCAACTACCGTATCCCAAGACTTATTGTATTAACTAACGAGTGTCGACTTCCAGAAGTAGGGACAAAGACATACCCACCCTTCACATATTTAATAATCCTCGCCATTAGATATATTCAGGGACCACTTGATCCTACATAATAATAATAATTATTATTATGATTCTAATAATATCATGTGTGCTGCTTCTCGTGTGAATCAGCAAATGTGTATATCTCTGCTTTTTGACTCAAATGGCTTTTACCATTGGCTGACATTAGCCTGGAGTAGGGGCCAAGAGTAGATGAGAGCTGCACAGTAAACGATTTTATACGGTAAAGGAATATGGTGGTGCAGCGTAGTGTTGTGTGAAAGACTGTGACTCTCAAACACGGGAGGAAAAGAAGGGGGTTTCTTTGATTGCTGCCAGTATTGGTGTAAAAGCTGACAATCCTGCTCAACTTCCAGTCTATACATTCTTGGCGTGGCTTTAGTGGACATGAATTCAGTGGTGGGACGCTGAACTTGTTTGTGAGTCTGAGAGGGTCATTAGAGTTAGACCCGAGTATCAACCACAGATTTTGTGTTTTTAATATTAAAAATGAAGACACACACACACGCGCGCACACAACATCAATAATCAAATATTGACTTAAAAGGCTAGTACCGGTCGTCACAAATTTAGTTATTTAAATGCATACAAAAATAGAGCATTAACACACACACACACACACACACACACACACACACGTGCGCGCCCAAATCAGATTATACAACATCTAAGAATAACATTACCGCAGACTCCGTTCCGTAGAACAGACACGGTGGTGTTGCACTGGCATTTCAGGTCAATACACTGGGAGCCAGCCATGCATTCGTCGTCCTTTCTGCAGAAACTGGCTGGCACCGTTTCTATATGAGAGAGAGAGAGAGAGAGAGAGAGAGAGAGAGAGAGAGAGAGAGAGAGAGAGAGAGAGAGAGAGAGAGAGAGAGAGAGAGAGAGAGAGAGAGAGAGAGAGAGAGAGAGAGAGAGAGAGAGAGAGAGACACTGGACACTGGACAACTTTATTTGACAAGGATAAAGATTTTAGGCGATGCCTATTCTTACAATCTGTCTTCCGTTTCTATGAGAGAGAGAGAGAGAGAGAGAGAGAGAGAGAGAGAGAGAGAGAGAGAGAGAGAGAGAGAGAGAGAGAGAGAGAGAGAGAGAGAGAGAGAGAGAGAGAGAGAGAGGGGGGGATTGGGGATTGAGGGAGAGAGAGACACTTGCCACTTAGACTGTTTAATATCATTAACAAAATGTTCTTATGACATGTCTGAAAGCATCATTTTCATAGCAAAGAACAAAATTTAACTAATCAATATAAAGGATACCTAAAAAGCGTAAAATATTAAAAACAAAATACAATTTGAATACATCTTTTTACAATATCTAATAACCAATCCTTAACATCGCAAACATTTGAGAGACAGAGAGAGAGTTAGAGATAGAGAGATAGAGAGAGAGAAAGAGAGACATAGAGAGAGGGGGACAGAGAGAAAGAGAGAGAGGGGGGGGGGCAGAAAGGCAGAGAGGGACAGAGAGAGACAGAGACAGATAAAACAGACAGACGAGAGAGAGAGAGAGAGAGAGAGAGAGAGAGAGAGAGAGAGAGAGAGAGAGAGAGAGAGAGAGAGAGAGAGAGAGAGAGAGAGAGGGAGGGAGGGAGAAAGGGAGAAGGGAAAAGAAAGACATAAATAGAGACACAAAACAAAACAGATATAATGAACAATGCAGTGATCATCATAAATTTTTCCTGAGAACGTTTTTTAAAACAATCCTGAAAGATTAAAAAATTTGCAGATGACAAGAAACAATCTTTCAAAAAGTGAAACCACCTAAACGTTGCTGGTTAGAAGCAATCATCCATCTGAAATAGAATGTGTGGATGTAGAGTAGTGTATTCCACATGGGTATACTGTTTCTGTATTCGAGAAGCATGGCCGCCATGACGGTTTTCAAAATGTCGGCTAAAAATGGACCAACCACTTCATGCCATGCACATTTATTGGAATAAATTTGCCCTCTCAGTGGCTAATTATATTTTTTAGGGTGCAGAATGACAATAAATAGGCCAGAAAGTAATTGGAAGTGTGTGCGGTTCATTTTGGATCTGATTTTAATACAAAACACAGAAAACAGGCTGGATATTTAAAGCAATACAATTTCTCTTAGCTGCAAGAAAACAGACAATTTGTGTTTGTAAATCTTTTACCTAGAGGTAAAACGGCGAAAGGAAATATATTTGAAGCGTTAACCTTTTAGTACATGGCTTGCTTAAAACGATATTTACGGTATAATGTAAGTAAGGGTTACCTGGTGAAACCACTTATCTTCCTTCATGAAATAGTTTGAGATTGTTTAAGAAGGCATTCCTCTCGTTACTGCACAATGTCCTGTAAAGGCCGTTATTATTTGTTGTACCATTCACGGAGTTTTAAACAATGGAGTCAACAGCTGCCTTGGTTTGGGGCTTTTGATCGTTTCCATAATGGCTGAGATGAAGATGCTCCCACTGACAGCCCCAGAGGTGCATTAAGGACTGCAGAGCAATGTGATTTGTCACAAAAGAGACCAAGCAGTTGTTCAATCAAATTGAAACTCAGATTTATGAACTATTGAACATGTGAACAAAACAGGAAAGGTTGCTTGAGGTCTTGTTAGAACCACCAGAAACGATACAGCTAGAGATAGGTAGTGGATCACATTCAATGAAATGGTGCAACTCACTGTAAGAGATACCAGAACAAATCTCAACCTGATTGATAACGAGGAAACACGAATTTCCAAACAAGGATTTTGGAAGGGAAAAAAGAGGACGAAAAGAGACGAATAATCACGTACAAAAACAAGCCAATGTGTTAAAAACGGTGCATCACGTTTTGCCCAATCACCTTTGGCCCAATCACGTTTTGCCCAATCACCTTTCACCCAATTGGAAATTATACCGGTTTACATCCATCACGTTCCGCCCAAAAATCATGCAAGGAAATCAGGGAATTGAATCAATAATTTAATGGTTGAATCAAACATATTTAAAAAAGAAAGAGGGTTAGGGTTAGGGTTTGATTACTGTTCTCACTGTTCGCGCTTAGGAAACCATTTTGGGCGAACAGTGCTAGAGCAATTTGGGCGAACCGTGGCACATTCAGTTTGCTGAGCTTCGACTCGGAGGTACTCACTGATACGCAACGAGAACAAAGACTTGGGCCAAAGGTGATTGGGCAAAAAGTGATGTATCCGTTAAAATCGTCCAGACCCTTCACTTTCAGCACTTACCATGGGCGATGCAGCCAGTGGTGGTGTGGCAAGTGATCAGTTGACAGCTGAAGAAACTGGGAATTATATCACAACTGACTTTGATTTCATCATAAACAAGGTACACTCGGTATTTTTGAGACTTTGTTTTCATAACAAAGTGCATCTTTGCGGATATCAAATGCTGATACAGCGACATCCCTGTAAAAGTCAAGGAATGATTCGCAATCAGTAATCTTACATTCGCCTTTATAAATAACTAGCAGCCATGCCACGCTCGCTTCGCATCACGGCAGCTATTTCCTGGGACAGGCCTTCAGAGTAGCACAATAGCACTTCTAAATAGCTTCCACTGCATTCCCCCAGTGTTGCTGGTCAGGAATAAGAATGGTTATAGGCATCTCCAACCAACAGTTTTCAAACTACAGTTGTTCATTTTTTGTGATCTGTCCAGGTCTTCAGAATAGCAACCACCAGAATAGCAGTTCGAAATGTCTCCCACTTTAGATAGATAGATAGATAGATAGATATGTTGAAATTAGTGATTGGTACTCACTACATCTCTGTGCGATGGAGTCACATTTGGTGCCTTTCTTACAGTAGGTGGCTTGATCCGTACAGTTCTGATCGAGAGCCAGACCTGAAAACCAAAGTTTATTGGATGGCAGAAAGAACAAAGAAAGAAAGAAGAGAAAGAAACAAATAAGGCAAACTCATGAAAATAACCCCCTCTCTTAAAGAGTATACTCATAATGCAAAAGCGATCATGTAAAAGTGACTCTGGCCATTACTAAGATACTCAACACCAAAAGTAAATTGCTGTTTGTCTTTTGGATGCCAACTCTCTGGTGTATTGGTTTAAACCACTGTTGATGTTGTCCCAGTCATTATTTATTTCATTATTACTTTATCAATGTTTTATTCTACTTATTTATTTATTTTCTCCTTTTTTGTTATATTTCATTTATTTACTCGTTTTTCATTTATTGATTTATTAGCATATTTATTTATTTATAGATTTATTTATTCTGTTTCTGGTGAATGATGTTAGAGGAGGGGTATGAATGAATGATGGATAATGAGTACGGTGTTTGAGATATAACATGCATGTTTGGTTTAGTGTAGAAGTGAGTGCATACTGTGTATCTTGTCTTCTAAGTTGATTTTATTTCTGAGTTTTTACTTTGTTGTTCACGGTGGAAAACATTTTTCCATGGACTAATTATTATGGACTAATAAAATTCCTCTGTCTTATAAAACTCTGTTAAAGCTGACAAATGTATGGGTGAAATGTGTATAATTAAAAAAGATGAGTGCAGTAATTCAAGCAGTCAGGGCTGAACTATATAAATATGCATTACAAATTTACAGCAAGACACATACATGTGTAGGTAGCTAATAAGAAATTGGAACTAGTGCAGTGCTTACGACACAATCCTTCATCATCGCACACAGTGCCGAACCCACAGTGTCCTGATTTGTCACCTCCACACGGCTGTCCTGCCTTCAGCACTGTACAAAACATCATTATTATACTGGCAATACCACATCCAGCAGATGCTGTACAAAACATCATTATTATACTGGCAATACCACATCCAGCAGATACTGTACAAAACATCATTATTATACTGGCAATAACACATCCAGCAGATACTGTACAAAACATCATTATTATACTGGCAATACCACATCCAGCAAATACTGTACAAAACATCATTATTATACTGACAATACTACATCCAGCAGATACTGTACAAAACATCATTATTATACTGACAATACCACATCCAGCAGATACTGTACAACACATCATTATTATACTGGCATAATACCACATCCAGCAGATACTGTACAAAACATCATTATTATACTGACAATACCACATCCAGCAGATACTGTACAAAACATCATTATTATACTGACAATACCACATCCAGCAGATACTGTACAAAACATCATTATTATACTGACAATACCACATCCAGCAGATACTGTACAAAACATCATTATTATACTGACAATACCACATCCAGCAGATACTGTACAAAACATCATTATTATACTGACAATACCACATCCAGCAGATACTGTACAAAACATCATTATTATACTGACAATACCACATCCAGCAGATACTGTACAAAACATCATTATTATACTGACAATACCACATCCAGCAGATACTGTACAAAACATAATTATTATACTGACAATACCACATCCAGCAGATACTGTACAAAACATAATTATTATACTGACAATACAAAACATCATTATTATACTGACAATACCACATCCAGCAGATACTGTACAAAACATCATTATTATACTGACAATACCACATCCAGCAGATACTGTACAAAACATCATTATTATACTGGCAATACCACATCCAGCAGATACTGTACAAAACATCATTATTATACTGGCAATACCACATCCAGCAGATACTGTACAAAACATCATTATTATACTGACAATACCACATCCAGCAGATACTGCATTATTATACTGGCAATACATGATACTGTACAAAACATCATTATTATACTGGCAATACCACATCCAGCAGATACTGTACAAAACATCATTATTATACTGACAATATTATACTGTACAACACATCATTATTATACTGACAATACCACATCCAGCAGATACTGTACAAAACATCATTATTATACTGACAATACCACATCCAGCAGATACTGTACAAAACATCATTATTATACTGACAATACCACATCCAGCAATACTGTACATCCAGCATTATACTGTACAAATACCATTATTATACAGCAGATACTGTACAAAACATCATTATTATACTGACAATACCACATCCAGCAGATACTGTACAAAACATCAATACCACATCCAGCAGATACTGTACAAAACATCATTATTATACTGGCAATACCACATCCAGCAGATACTGTACAAAACATCATTATACTGGCAATACTCCAGCACAATACCACATCCAGCAGATACTGTACAACACATCATTATTATACTGACAATACCACATCCAGCAGATACTGTACAAAACATCATTATTATACTGGACAATACCACATCCAGCAGATACTGTACAAAACATCATTATTATACTGACAATACCACATCCAGCAGATACTGTACAAAACATCATTATTATACTGCATAATACCACATCCAGCAGATACTGTACAAAACATCATTATTATACTGACAATACCACATCCAGCAGATACTGTACAAAACATCATTATTATACTGACAATACCACATCCAGCAGATACTGTACAAAACATCATTATTATACTGACAATACCACATCCAGCAGATACTGTACAAAACATCATTATTATACTGGCAATACCACATCCAGCAGATACTGTACAAAACATCATTATTATACTGACAATACCACATCCAGCAAATACTGTACAAAACATCATTATTATACTGGCAATACCACATCCAGCAGATACTGTACAAAACATCATTATTATACTGGCATAATACCACATCCAGCAGATACTGTACAAAACATCATTATTATACTGACAATACCACATCCAGCAGATACTGTACAAAACATCATTATTATACTGATACTGTACAAAACATCATTATTATACTGGCAATACCACATCCAGCAGATACTGTACAAAACATCATTATTATACTGACAATACCACATCCAGCAGATACTGTACAAATCATTATTATACTGACAATACCACATCCAGCAGATACTGTACAAAACATCATTATTATACTGACAATACCACATCCAGCAGATACTGTACAAAACATCATTATTATACTGACAATACCACATCCAGCAGATACTGTACAAAACATCATTATTATACTGACAATACCACATCCAGCAAATACTGTACAAAACATCATTATTATACTGACAATACCACATCCAGCAGATACTGTACAACACATCATTATTATACTGACAATAACACATCCAGCAGATACTGTACAAAACATTATTATTATACTGACTATACCACATCCAGCAGATACTGTACAAAACATTATTATTATGCTGACAATACCACATCCAGCAGATACTGTACAAAACATCATTATTATACTGACAATACCACATCCAGCAGATACTGTACAAAACATCATTATTATACTGACAATACCACATCCAGCAGATTTAGCCAGCCTGCCTACATAGCTGCACTGAACTGTAGGCCTATACGAACATAGCACCACAAACAACGGAATCAGCAAGGGTTCTGTCATGAACTGTACAGCACACAGCACCACAAACAACAGAAACAGCCATGGTTCTGTTATCAACTGTACAGAACACAGCACCACAAACAACAGAATCAGTCACGGTTCTGTCCTGAACTGTACAGAATATATCACCACAAACAACAGAATCAGTCAGAGTTCCCACATAGCTGTCAGAACATAACACCATAAACAACAGAGTCGGTTAGGATTCTGTCCTGAACAAAAGCCATTGACATAAAATATCCAAAGAAACAAAAAAAAAGATAAGAGAAGTAACTCTTAGCAGAGTTTTGCAGTGCATGTTTTTTTCTTTCTTGTTGTCTATGTTGTTTTTTAATCAAAAGTCAGCAAAATTGTCGAAAATACCCACACGTATCTTGCTACAGTGGAACCTCCCTTATTAGACCCCTCCCTTATAAGACCTCATTTTGGGATGATTTTTGAAGGTCTTATAAGGGAGGTTCTACTGTATTAGTATTTGGTATTTTGTATTTTCTCAAATTAACATTCTCGCTGCTCCCATCTGGAGAGAACATTCGCCGCTGGTGCAGAACCAACTGGGAGGATGGAAAGGGGCGAACATGGGAACCTAGCTATCATTTTGGTTCATACCAGGCAGCGGGATTTCTCCCTGGTCTTACTGAATTTTAACTACCGTGTTTGTTTGCTTTACAGGTGTAAAACACACTAGCTTTAACTCTTGCTTTAACCCTTTCGCCGCCAGACATTTTTCAGCCAAAAAATACCATTAAACTTACCTGGGAAGAGAAAAAATCTGCAATATTGCAGTTTCGTCTAAGACATGTATAACATTACGCCTATCTTTGCCTCCCAAAATTACGAAAATAAGATCTTCAGATAACAGGCCCTGATCTTATACTTTTTAGTGACATGGGGTGTCAAGCCTTTGTGGTGCAAAAATGCGACATTGGCGGTGAAAGGGTTAAGTCTCCATCTAAAAGAATCCCCATCCATTCAGTTCGATTTTCTGTCAAACTGGAAACAAAGGGCAAGGCCGGGGTTCGAACCTGGTCACCCAGGCATTGAACTGACAGGCGAACGTCTTGACCACTCTGCCACCTTCCTTCTCAGTAGTATCACAATAGGAATAAAAACAGCTGACAGTATTTTTTTGTCAAGTATCCCTGGATATGGGAAGAATACCTCTTGGTGGGAGATATCAATGTATTCTGGTTGCCTAGAATTACATTTTCCCCTGAATCTAATAACAAGAGGCAAAGCCTTCAAGACTCACTCGAACAGGAACATGTGGGGCAACAACAAACAAAGATTGAGGGGGGTGTCTAAAGTACAAGATTGTCAATAAAATTTTAAATCACAAATGAAACTATCATTAATGGATACAACTAAAAAATAAAAAATAAAAAGTGCAAAAGTGCCCGTGCTGAGAATCGGACCCGGAACCATTGGCGTGACAGACAGACACTCTACCAATGAGCTATCGAGGCTTTCAGTGATGATGAGTTTCTTAACTTATGGTGCCTGTTTAATACTCTCTAACCCACCAATCTAAAATGTTATCTGTTTGTTATCTGTTTACATTGTTGTTTTAAGTATTTAATTATTCAAATCGTTATTGTTTGAAAGCTTGCATAGACATCTATATGAGTGCAAAGTTTGAACAATGTATGCCTTCTATTTCCCGAGAAAATGCCAACGTTAAAGTTTGGAGATTAGACCACGGAGGCAGCACACACATACACATAAACACACACACACACACACACACACACACACACACACACACACACACACACACACACACACACACACACACACACACACACACACAACCGAACAACTATCATACTATAAACTCACTATAGCCAAAAAGGAAAGCGGCAAGAAGCACTTACAACAAACTCCTTCAACACATGACGATCGAGATGTGCAGGACTCGGCCTGACTACAGCCATACCCGGCACTGGGATCTATGGGTACAAACAAACAAAAACATCGCTAGGTCACTGACGCGCGGATAAAGAATATACAATAAACTAACAATTTGAAGTTAGTACTTAACGAACAATTCTGTTTTTTTATGTACGTTTTATTGAAACATTGTACAACACAATCATACCAATAAGCAAGGTCAATGGACACTTTTGTACATCTTTTAAGGGCTATGTGAAAGGCAAATAGCTATCATGCTCTAAAGTCATTTGAGCATCAGCCTATAAACTCTACTTCTCTCTTCCTCTTACTGGAAATGATGTCCCAACACTAGCTTTTGGATGGTGTTGTGCGCACTCTGGGCCAGGTCTAAAAGGAGCTTGTGGAGAATAACGTTGAACACTTTGGCAGTTATTCAAAATTTTGTACATTAGTTTTTGTGTCACATTCGTTGATTTCAATTTTCGGAATTTCTTATTTTTTATCCGATTGTTATGAATTTCGCAGGAACATTGCAGGACTTTATTCAATTTGTTCATATTCAATTTTTAAGACGATCGACCGAATTTTGGTTGAAACACGGCCAAATTTGGCAGCACTTCAGTGCAGTCTTCAATATATAGAAAACAAACCACTCGAAAGAACGCCTTTATATTTTGACTGTTTATTAAAAAATAGATTTGCAACTCTTCAGGTATAAAATCGAACCGGAAGCAGTAACCAGAAATGTCCCAGCCAGGGTTGTGTCCCTTTTCTTTTAGGCTCAAAGAATGGTGAAAACCGGAAGGGACGTTACAGCGCCAACTTTTGGATTTTGTTGCCCCTACTCTGGCTCAGATCTGAAAGGAGTTTATTGATGATAATTATATTTAAATATTAAATAAGAGATTGGCAGTGATACAAATTTATGTCAGTTAGGTTGTGTCACATTCAATGATTTCTATTTTCTGGATTTATAATTATCGTCTCTCCTCTGGTTGTGCTAAAATGTGCAGGAAAGCTGCAGAACAGAACGTAAATGGTATATTTTCAACAATAAAGAAATTAGCCGAGTAGACAAAATATGGCTAAAAACAGCCGCAGTCTTCCAAATTTATGTCTGAATAACCCAAAGTAATTGCTTGACAGAATGTGAAAGACTGGGGGAGAGCGAGAGAGAGACAGACAGACAGACAGACAGACAGACAGAGACAGAGACAGAAGAAGAGACAGAGACTGAAACAGATATATTGTTTGTATTGGGGAAAAGGTAGGCTACATTCAAGGCCTCTTTACATTTCTGCCCCACAAAATCAAACAATAAAAAAACACCTTCAAGAGAAAGCCCATAAACAACATAAAAAAACATTTAATGCAAAACTGAACATGCCAGTTAATCAAAAGAATGAACAAAATAGTCCAACTAAAAGCACAAGTACCATGTTTAATCAATCTCTCTCTCTCTCTCTCTCTCTCTCTCTCTCTCTCTCTCTCTCTCTCTTGTTGTTTGCCTCAGGGTTGAGTGAAAAAAAAGCTGTAACTAATTAGCTTCTCATTACCCTGAATAAATAACATTTCGTTCGTGCGTTGGTGCGTGCGTGCGTGCGTGCGTGTGTGTGTGTGTGTGTGTGTGTGTGTGTGTGTGTGTGTGTGCGTGTGTCCTATTTTTATGTCGCTTTCTACCTGTCCGTCTGTCTGTCTGTCTGTCTGTCTCTCTCTCTCTCTCTCTCTCTCTCTCTCTCTCTCTCTCTCTCTCTCTCTCTCTCTCTCTCTCTCTCTCTCTCTCTCTCTCTCTCTCTCTCTCTCCCCCCCATGCTAAGCCATATCCATATCCAATCATATAATAAAAAGGCAAGTGTGTGTGTGTCTGTCTGTGTGTGTGTGTCTATCTGAAACTCAAAACGGGCCTTATAACTCCGCCGTTTTTCGACCGAATCGCTTCAAATTTGCTGTCAGGCTTGCTGTGGTCGGGGCAAAGCCTGGCAGCAAATGTCAAGAGAATCGGGAGAGAGCATCACTCTCAGAGCAGCGCCAACGGGAAACGGGGCCTTATAACTCCGCCGTTTCTTAACCGAATCGCTTCAAATTTGCTGTCAGGCTTGCTGTGGCCGGGGCAAAGCCTGGCAGCAAATGTCAAGAGAATCGGGAGAGCGTGTCACTTTCAGAGCAGCGCCAACGGTAACTCCGCCGTTTCTTAACCGAATCGCTTCAAATTTGCTGTCAGGCTTGCTGTAGCTGGGGTAAAGCCTGCCAGCAAAATTGAAGAGAATCGGGAGAGCGCGTCACTCTCAGAGCAGCGCCAACGGGTAACGGGGCCTTATAACTCCGCCGTTCCTTAACTGAATCGCTTCAAATTTGCTGTACTCAGCATTACCAGTACTTGGCGTTACCGTTACTAGGCGCTACCGGTACTCGGCGTTGCGCTAGTGTTTTATAAAAACCCAAATGTTATAGATGCACTTTAAATTTTTCAAATTATGCTTACTAATTTCATGAACCAAGTATGACATGTCAAATTAGTGTTGTAACGTATAACTCACGACAGGTCAAATCCTCAGGGTCGGCAGTGTAATCTTCAGGACACTGGCATGTATTGTCTTCATTACACGTGGCCCGCTTGTCTATCCCACATTGGTTCTCTCCAGTAGTGTCGCACTGACCACCGACTTTGCCAATCTTAATGCCTAGAAATTTGGCAGAAAGTCAAGATGTTAAAAGCAAACTTACAGTTCATTAACTCGAACGTCCAAGCAGCATGGTTAAACTCGAACATCCTAAACCACATACTGATCTAAAACACTTGAGAATCATGACTAAACAAAAAAAAACCTCAGCAAATTGACAAAATAACCAGCAAAGGTAAAAACTAAAAATGTCAACCACCAAGTCATAGAGAACAGTTTAGAACATTGGAGAGTCATGACATGGTTCAGCTCATCAACAATGCACAGTGCCAGAAAACTGAGAACTATGTCTTGACCGTTTAGATATGTTTCTAGCCAGTCTGCATTTTGTAGAATGTATGACAGCAATCTGCATTTTGTAGAATGTATGACAGCAATCTGCAGGTTCCTAGCCAGGGCACTTCCGGTTTGGGTTTTTACCGAATGTGTTGGAAATTTTGATCTTAGGTCCAGCCGTTTTTGATATATTCACACTTGAAATTTTGCCGATTTTGCGCTTTTTTGGCCGTATTTCGCCGTAAAATTGGCGAAATCATTTAACATTTCAAATCGGCGAAATCAATTAATATTTCAAATTTGGCATACCCTTATGGTCCTGAAACTTTCAGCCAAATCGGACAAAAAAAGGTAAGGAAAAGTAAACAAAGCCCCCCACAAAAAGTAGAATTTGTACAAGGACAATAGGATTCTCCTCTATAAGAGGGGAGTCCTAATTACTTTTGTACTTCATTAGAGACGTATAGTAATATGCAAACAGACTATATTGTATCCAAATTATACAGTGAGAAACCAAACAATGAAAACACTTTTAACAATGCAAAAAAGTGTCGATATATTTCCGAACGTTTCTGTTCTCTCAGCACAAGATCTTCATATGAAACAACTGAACACGCCCATATGTCATGACACACATTCTGATTGTCTAAAGACACAGGAACATTTTGACACAATGAGACACAATGTGATTGTGCAAAGACACAGAGAAATTTTGACACAACGAGACACAATCTGATTGTCCAAAGAAACGGACATTTTAACACAATGAGACACAATCTGATTGTCCAAAGATACAGGAAAATTTCGACACAATGAGACACAATCTGATTGTCCAAAGACACAGGGACATTTTGACACAATGAGACACAATCTGATTGTCCAAAGACACAGGGACATTTTAACACAATGAGACACAATCTGATTATCTAAAGACACAAGGAAATTTTGACACAATGAGACGCAATCTGATTGTCCAAAGACACAGGAAAATGTTGACACAATGAGACACAATCTGATGGTCTAAAGACACAGGAAAATGTAGACACAATGAGACACAATCTGATTGTCCAAAGACACAGGGACATTTTAACACAATGAGACACAATCTGATTGTCCAAAGACACAGGGAAAGTTTGACACAATGAGACACAATCTGATTGTGTAAAGACACAGGGAAAGTTTGACACAACGAGACACAATCTGATTGTTAAAAAACCCAGGGAAAGTTTGACACAATGATACACAATCTGATTGTGTAAAGACACAGGGACATTTTGACACAATGAGACACAATCTGATTGTCCAAAGACACAGGGACATTTTGACACAATGAGACACAATCTGATTGTCCAAAGACACAGGAAAATGTTGACACAATGAGACACAATCTGATTGTCTAAAGACACAGGAAAATGTTGACACAATCTGATTGTCCAAAGACACAGGGACATTTTAACACAATGAGACACAATCTGATTGTCCAAAGACACAGGGAAAGTTTGACACAATGAGACACAATCTGATTGTGTAAAGACACAGGGAAAGTTTGACACAACGAGACACAATCTGATTGTCCAAAGAAACAGGGAAAGTTTGACACAATGAGACACAATCTGATTGTCCAAAGACAAGGGTAAAATTTTGACACAATTAGGCACACGATCTGATTGTCTAAAGATACAGGTAAATTTTGACACGATCAAGAAAACAAAACTGAGAAACGTACTGCATTTGGCCGATCCAGCATCAGTGACACCAGGGTTGCACTGACATAACCCATTCGAGCACGTGGAACCCGTGAGACACAGTGCAGGGCTGTTTGTACAGCCTGCCGCTTTGGCCAGCACTGTGTAGGGATCAGTGACAACATTAATGCTAGCCACAAATAAAACAAATCGGCATGTACGCATGAACACACATACATAGACACAAACACACACAAAAGAAAAAGAGATGGGAGGGGAGAGTAGAGAGAGAGAGAGAGAGAGAGAGAGAGAGAGAGAGAGAGAGAGAGAGAGAGAGAGAGAGGGTTACGAATATACTGCATAGTTAAATGTTGGTTGAAACCAACAGGTTACCCTGGTATAACCTTGCTTGCTAACAGGTGGTGTAATTGTAGTAGTAGTAATTTTGGTGTTTTACGTCCTCTCGACCCGGGAAGGCACATATGGGACATGTGTATTAGTTGGGTATGGGTAAATAAAGATAAAACATCACAGGACACATGAGGACAGAACGTGGACGAACATATAGTGGTGGGGGGGGGAATTCTCTTAGCAATCAAGTTTAAGATATTCATTTAAGATGATTATGAACCGAAGTTCGGGATTTTGGAACCGAAGTTCGTGTTAAATGAATTGTAAAAATAGTAGGGTGTTATATAAAATTCAAAAGTCTTGGGCCGACCGAAACAACCGATAAAGTTTAAAATTCAGGGCTACGGGGTTTAAAAACTCCAAAAGCTTTATTTTATTATTAAAAGACAACACTGTCCTTTATTTATGTTAAAAAACTTGTATTTACAGGTATTTATATGATTTATTTACAAAAATTTGTGATCTATAATATTGATCACGGGGCGAAGGCCCTATTTTATAATTTTTTTTTTAAATTATCCAACCGGGGGAGAGAACTCTCTCCCCTGGGACTTCCCTGGGGAGTAGAGCAGGGGAAGGTATTTACATCGTGGATAGTTCTTCATTTTATTAAAAGAGTAAAGTTATATTTTAGGTTTATTATTTACATTGTGTTCCGGGAACAACAAAAGAATAGGGTGGGGGGGGGGGGGGGGGGGGGATCGGAGGGTCTCAGCACACAATGAGGGGGCGAGACAAGCGAGGGGAGCGATACGAGCCATCCCTGCGTCAGAGAGAGGAAGGGGGGGGTTACGAATATACTGCATAGTTAAATGTTGGTTGAAACCAACAGGTTACCCTGGTATAACCTTGATTGCTAACAGGTGGTGTAATTGTAAGCAATAAAAATGATATGACCGGAAAGACCAATCCTCCGTGAACACAAGCTCACTCACATTTGTTTTATCCAACTTCCTCAAGTTTAGAGTGGGATAGGTTGGTGAGGGAGGTTGTTCACGTGCATCACGTGATTTTCGCATAATGGCCTCTGCGAACATTATGAGGGGGGACCATCCCTGTAGGCCATGGGTGAGAATGGAATTTTGGGTGAAGGGGAGCTTTGATTGTTTCGAAAAAGGATGAGAATTGGTTTTGAATTTGGGTACAGGGGGTAAATAGATGGTCAAGGTCCAAAGTATTGTTGCATTCGCAGGGCAGATTTTTGTATTTACACTGGTGGACCTTGTTCTTAATCGGAAAATTGATTGCAGTCCCCCTTTAACAGTTTTAGGATCCCAGGAGTGGGCTTTGGCATATTGTTCCAATTCTTTCGTCCACTCCTGGTGTATGGATTTTTTTACATTTGGCCTCGCCTACTGCACCCCCAAAAATGTCATTTCGCTAATATGGAGTGAAAACATAAAAGTGAGTAAAATTGTCAGAATAAACCAACGATATTTTTTTGGCCCACATCGTAAACGTCGCATAAGAGACAACGTTGCATGGCCGAAGTGAGACAAATTTGACACGCAACGAGTTGTCTTTCTGTGTTGGCTTGCTGGAGAACAGCTGTTCACAGACTCGTCTCGTTCAATCAGTCAAGCAATCTATCAAAATTGATTGTCTTTAAAAAGATAAAGAAAATCTTTGTCTGGCATGTTAGGAATGTCGCAATGCGTCGCTTCCAGAACTTGGATGCATTGCCATGAGGTTAGTACTGCTGATAGACGTCGTGAAGGTGGCAGAATTTGGGAGACTTGTAATAAAAATGGACGTTTCCTGCTTTTTTCATGCCTGCCAAAATCATTTCAAACTCGCTCTCAGTCAGCATTTTGATTTGACATCGACACAGACTGGCCCACCTTTACTCTCATGCTGCATGTGTTACCCTCTATACCGAGATTGCTAAGTTTATCTAGGAGTCTCCCATGCCAGACTGAGTCATAGGCCCCTTTTATTTGATTTGTTCCATGCAGTTTCTATGTGCACGGAACCCTGCTTGAAATTTGGGAATAATATTGTTTTTATCCAAAAAGTATTCTAGAATGCCTCAGTCGGAACATTTCCATCCAAACTGTGAGGAACAAGCTCACTCACATTTGTTTTATCCAACTTCCTCACGTGACTCCATGATGCTGCCTTTACTCCCCCTGGGCATGTTTGGGCATCCTGTTCATTCCAGCTCATGAGCAGTGCTGTCTTTTGAGAGCCCAGAACCACGCCATTTGGACATTATAAAACTGGACATGGATTATCTTCACCAACGAGTTCAGGGTCGGTCTTAATTTCATGGATAGACGGTCTTGCTAGGGTGTGGATATTCTCAGGAGAGCATTACCAGGAAATGTGGGTCAGAGAGCATGACAAATATCAAGGTGGGTATTTGACAGTTTGGGCCTGTATCAGCATGGTCAGGAAAATAGTGTCACAAATTCTTCAAATGGAGTCCCTGATAGCTGCTCCCTACAAGGATGAGATCATGATGTGGACGTCAAATCTTCTGCTAGTATGATCCGAGATGACGTCATCTTCATGGATAATAATACACCTTTTCATCGAGCATGGGTAATTGACGCACACCTGCAGCAGGAGATCATCGTCCATATGAGGTAGGTTTCCCAATCCAGAGACCTCAGTCTGATAGAACAATGTTGTAACATGCTCCAGGCAGCCATAAGAAGCCTTCCATAGCAGCTTAGAAGTCTACATGACCCTGAACAGTGTATGTTAGAGGAATGGAACACCCAGGATCAGTAGGCGCTTCAAAAGCTCCCCCAGAACACAAAATGATGTTTCCAAGCTGTAATTGCAAAGAGGGGGTCTCGCACATACTTATCCATGACTTTTCTTGCCACAAAAAACAAACAAATCTGAAAATGGAAAATTCGCTCCATTTGGTTGTTTTATGCATTTTGAAGGGGTATCACAGACGTTCCTTGAGGTAAGCCAATAAAATCATTCTCAGACCATGTTTTCTATCAAAATGTGAAGACCACATGTTAATTAAACTGAACAAGAAAAAAAAGTAATGGATTTATGTTTATCTTTGATAATTTTGTATACTTAAGATAATATCCTTAGCAAATTTTGAGCAGTATATAACCGCTTGTTTTCAGACAATCCAGGTCTTCAGAATGGCAGTTGCCAGAATAATAGTCAAAATGAGTTTCACAGCATTTCCTGAGTGATGTAGATTACGAATGTACGTGGTTATAGGGTCTAATTCACAAGTTATATAACCACAGCCACTTGATGACTCAAGTCTTCAGGATAGCAGTCACCAGAATAACAGTCAAGATATGCTTCACTGCATTCACTGAGTGACGCTGGTTACGAAAATATATGGTTATAGGGGTCTGCAAACAAAGGTTTTTTAAACTAGTCATTTGTTTTCAGACAATCCAAGTCTTCAGAACGCCGTTCCTAGAATTACACAGTCCAAAATGTCTCTCATTCAACATCTTAGGTGATGCTAATCATGCATATATGTGCCATATATTGTTATACGGTCTACAGCCAAGGGTTTTAATGCTACTGCCTGGACACACACACACACACACACACACACACACACACACACACACCCCTCTTCTTTTGATATAGATCTAGGTATTCAGATGTTTATGCATGTGGGTAGAACAGGCCTCTATGACATACAAACTAATTATCAGATCAAGCTACATATACTTTTTCTTATAAGAAAGAAAGACATATTTGGACAGCTAAGTATCTCTGTTCGTTGTTCGCGGCTTATAGTCTCATTCGACAACAATTAACCGTAACTCAAGTTTACAGTCAAACTTACCATTTTTAAATCAGAGAAAATCTGCACGAGAAACAATCAGTTTCTATAAGATGGACAAAAGTGTCTTACATCCGGTGAAAACCTTGAAATGAAGTAAATGAACAAGTGAAATTTCTTATATTTGAGTCCCTACTATCCTATGCTTTTTAAAGTAATATCTTTGTCTGGGACATTCAACTTAACCCTTTCACCGCCAATGTCGCATTTATGCACCACAATGGTTTAACACCCATGTTACTAAAATGCATCAAATCAGGGCCTGTTATCCGAAGACCCTATTTTCTTAATTTTGGAAGGTATGGATAGGCCTAATGTTATACATGCTACAAAGGAAATCCCAATATTGCAGAAACAATTTTTTCTTTACCCAGTTAAGTTTAATGGAATTTTCTTGCTGAAAAATGGATGGCGGCGAAAGGGTTAAGTTTCTTGTAAGTGCGGTTTGTTGTAACCTATGTTCTGCTAAGCAGAGAGTATTGTACTCAATCAAGGTGGACGGCACTCACTGCACTGGTGCTGACTGTCGCAGACATTGGCCCCGCTGCAGTCGTCATCGCTCTGACAGTCCTCAGAACCCAGACGGTAACCTGTGAGTGGACATCACTGTAACTATAGAACAACGCTCATCACAGGAGAGCCTCACTGGAAAACAACCCAAGTAACCTGTGTGTGGACATCACTGTAACTATAGAACAACGCTCATCACAGGAGAGCCTCACTGGAAAACAACCCAAGTAACCTGTGAGTGGACATCACTGTAACAATAGAACAACGCCCATCACAGGGCAGCCTTCAACAACCCAAGTAACCTGTGAGTGGACATCACTGTAACAACAGAACAACACCCATCACAGGGCAGCCTTCAACAACCCAAGTAACCTGTGAGTGGACATCACTGTAACAATAGAACAACACCCATCACAGGGCAGCCTTCAACAACACAGGTAACCTGTGAGTGGACATCACTGTAACTACAGAACAACGCTGATCACAGGGCAGCCTTCAACAACACAGGTAACCTGTGAGTGGACATCACTGTAACAATGGAACAACGCTGATCACAGGGCAGCCTTCAACAACCCAGGTCACCTGTGTGTGGACATCACTGTAACTATAGAACAACACCCACCACTGGGCAGCCTTCAACAACCCAGGTCACCTGTGTGTGGACATCACTGTAACTATAGAACAACGCTCATCACAGGGCAGCCTTCAACAACACAGGTAACCTGTGAGTGGACATCACTGTAACTACAGAACAACGCTGATCACAGGGCAGCCTTCAACAACACAGGTAACCTGTGAGTGGACATCACTGTAACTATAGAACAACGCTCATCACAGGGCAGCCTTCAACAACACAGGTAAACTGTGTGTGGACATCACTGTAACTATGGAACAACGCCCATCACAGGGCAGCCTTCAACAACACAGGTAAACTGTGTGTGGACATCACTGTAACTATAGAACAACATCCACCACAGGGCAGCCTTATACAACACAGGTCACCTGTGTGTGGACATCACTGTAACAATAGAACAACACCCATCACAGGGTAGCCTTCAACAACACAGGTCACCTGTGTGTGGACATCACTGTAACTATAGAACAACATCCACCACAGGGCAGCCTTCAACAACACAGGTCACCTGTGTGTGGACATCACTGTAACTATGGAACAACGCTCATCACAGGGCATCCTTCAACAACCCAGGTCACCTGTGTGTGGACATCACTGTAACTATGGAACAACGCTCATCACAGGGCAGCCTTCAACAACCCAGGTCACCTGTGTGTGGACATCACTGTAACTATAGAACAACACCCACCACAGGGCAGCCTTCAACAACCCAGGTCACCTGTGAGTGGACATCACTGTAACTACAGAACAACACCCATCACAGGGCAGCCTTCAACAACCCAGGTTACCTGTGTGTGGACATCACTGTAACAATAGAACAACGCTCATCACAGGGCAGCCTTCAACAACCCAGGTCACCTGTGTGTGGACATCACTGTAACAATAGAACAACGCTCATCACAGGGCAGCCTTCAACAACCCAGGTCACCTGTGTGTGGACATCACTGTAACTACAGAACAACATCCACCACAGGGCAGCCTTATACAACACAGGTAACCTGTGTGTGGACATCACTGTAACAATAGAACAACACCCATCACAGGGCAGCCTTCAACAACACAGGTCACCTGTGTGTGGACATCACTGTAACTATAGAACAACGCCCACCACAGGGCAGCCTTCAACAACACAGGTAACCTGTGTGTGGACATCACTGTAACTATAGAACAACATCCACCACAGGGCAGCCTTCAACAACACAGGTCACCTGTGTGTGGACATCACTGTAACTATGGAACAACGCTCATCACAGGGCAGCCTTCAACAACACAGGTAAACTGTGTGTGGACATCACTGTAACTATAGAACAACGCCCACCACAGGGCAGCCTTCAACAACACAGGTCACCTGTGTGTGGACATCACTGTAACTATGGAACAACGCTCATCACAGGGCAGCCTTCAACAATCCAGGTCACCTGTGTGTGGACATCACTGTAACAATAGAACAACGCTCATCACAGGGCAGCCTTCAACAACCCAGGTCACCTGTGTGTGGACATCACTGTAACTACAGAACAACATCCACCACAGGGCAGCCTTATACAACACAGGTAACCTGTGTGTGGACATCACTGTAACTATGGAACAACGCTCATCACAGGGCAGCCTTCAACAACACAGGTAAGCTGTGTGTGGACATCACTGTAACTATGGAACAACGCTCATCACAGGGCAGCCTTCAACAACCCAGGTCACCTGTGTGTGGACATCACTGTAACTATAGAACAACGCCCACCACAGGGCAGCCTTCAACAACCCAGGTCACCTGTGTGTGGACATCACTGTAACTATGGAACAACGCTCATCACAGGGCAGCCTTCAACAACACAGGTAAACTGTGTGCTGACATCACTGTAACTATAGAACAACGCCCACCAGAGGGCAGCCTTCAACAACACAGGTAAACTGTGTGCTGACATCACTGTAACTATAGAACAACGCCCACCACAGGGCAGTCTTATACAACACAAGTAAACTGAGAGTGGACATCACTGTAACAATACCCATCACAGGGCAGCCTTATACAACACAGGTAAACTGTGAGTGGACATCACTGTAACAATAGAACAATACCCATCACAGGGCAGCCTTATACAACACAGGTAAACTGTGAGTGGACATCACTATAACAATAGAACAACATCCACCATAGGACAGCCTTCAACAACCCAGGCTTCAACTGTCTTTCTGGTTTCATCTGCACCCTTGGTTAAGGTCGAAATATACGCTATTATTTCATTCTTTTTTCCGTGAAATACAGTCATCATTACTTGCATATGACTTAATGCCATGGGAAACGAGTGAAAAATAACAATTTGTATTTCGACAATTGTGTATTTCGTACCATTTTACAATCTTTTTCTGTAAAAGCAACAACAACAATGCTAATATGTGCAGGCTCTCTCTCTCTCTCTCTCTCTCTCTCTCTCTCTCTCTCTCTCTCTCATTGGAAGACTAGGCGCTGCCTAAAAATTTTATCCTTGAAAAATAAAGTTCAAGTTTTCAAGTTTTCACTCTCTCAACAAGTGTATTGATTTCATAGCCGCTTTAGCTGACACGTTCGGGTTTGTACATTGTTTTTCAGAGCATCATGCTCTGTTGATTGTTGCTATTCATTTAAAGAAAGCTGAGTTAGTCCACATAGTAAGTACAATTACACACACATTTTTTAAAAAGTTCGTCCTGGACATTATAGACCTATATTTTAAAAACAATCATAAAATTCTTGAAAAGTGTTATTTACTGAAAGAACTCTCCCCTGAAGTCGGAGTATGGCCGCCTAAGTGGCGGGGCCCTTTAAAAGCAGCAATGCACGTAATCTTCCCACCCAAGGCCATGCGAAATGTTCACATGGCACTGGGTGTGCCCCCAGAGCGTTTGAGCTGGGGAACGAAAACAACAACTGAAATAACTGCCTGTTGCTGAACTCACGGCATTTCTTATTAGAGGAACCTGTTGTGTCGCTACAAACTGTACCAGTCTGGCAATAGGTGTCACTGTCACAGGGCTGGCCAAGATTTATCTCTGCACGTACGCAAAACACACATATACATGTATTTTTAATAACACAGGTATATGCACGAAGTACAGCACACATGCAACGCCATGTACAGCACGCGCACACAACACTAAGTACAACATGCTTACACACAATGATTACAAATGTACAAACACTTCAACTGTACAACAACACAAACTTATAAACACTCCAATGATACAGTACAAATGTGCACAATGTTTTGTCACAAGTATCGCGTATGAAAATGGAAAACAATGCACGCAGGGAGTATTTAAATATGTATGTACGTGTGTACGTATGCATGTATGTATGTATGTATGTATGTATGTATGTATGTATGTATGTATGTATGTATGTATGTATGTATGTATGTATGTATGTATGTATGTATGTATGTATGTGTGTATGTATGCATGCATGTATGCATGTGTGTATGTATGCATGTATATATGTATGCATGTATGTATGCATGTATGTATGTATGTATGTATGTATGTATGCATGTATGTATGCATGTATGTATGTATGTATGTATGTATGTATGTATATATGTATGTATGTATGTATGTATGTATGTATGTATGTATGTATGTATGTATGTATGTATGTATGTATGTATGTATGTATGTGTGTATGTATGTATGCATGCATGTATGTATGTATGCATGTATATATGTATTTATGCATCTATGCATTTGTGTATGTATGTATGTATGAATGTATGTATGTATGTATCATGTATGTATGTGGACATCGTCAAGAAGGAACTTCAAAAGCATGTGGTGACTGAATTTGTTGAGGGCTTTCACAACCGCATTGTTCCCTTTGGCGACAACGCAAATCAGTATAAACCTGACCTTTGTTTAATTGATCATGGCAACTCAAAGGCTTTCATTGTGGAAGTATCCAACCCCTTTGACCCATGTTATGAGGCAAAATTTCAAAAGTACATGCCACTTTGCTTTTCATTGACAGAAGCAGGTTTTGATACAAAAGTGGTTGTCATTATGGGGTCACTAGGCATTGAGCACAAGCATGTTGTTCCAGGTCTTTGCCTACTAGGTTTATCCAAGTTCAAAGGCAAGAAGCTGGCAAAGTACTTGAGCATTATTGGTTCGACGCGTGTGTGGGTCAGACGTCAACATCTTATGAACAGACAAGAGCCCTGAATCTGTCAAGTAAAAGACAGAAGAGAAATAAATGGACTCACTGAGAGTGAGAGCGAGAGAGAGAGAGACAGCGACAGATAGAGAGAGATAGAGAGGGGGAAGGGGGGGGGGGAGAACCCGAAACATAAAACAATAATAATAATACTGTTTTAAATGTTTGAACATTTTTGGACTACGGCTGTGTAAAATTACAAACACACTCACGCACACAAGCAGGCACGCACGCACCCCCTCCACAAACACACTTGTGAAACTAAAAAAAACCATGAGGCAGTGAGGTGAGGTGCAAGTATTACGTGAGAATGAGAGATAGAGGGGAGAGGAGGGTTGGAGAGAGAGAGAGAGAGAGAGAGAGAGAGAGAGAGAGAGAGAGAGAGAGAGAGAGAGAGAGAGAGAGAGAGAGAGAGAGAGAGAGAGAGAGAGAGAGAGAGAGAGAGAGAGAGAGAGAGAGAGAGAGAGAGAGAGAGAGAGAGAGAGAGAGAGAGAGAGAGAGAGAGAGAGAGAGAGAGAGAGAGAGGTGTGGGTGGATAAAGAGTACGAGTTTGTTGTTACTATTACTATTAGTATTACATTTTGTTTGAAATTTTCTGGACAATTATACATATTTGTAGATTTTACAAAATTTACAATAAGTTAATTGATATGTATGTATGTATGTATGTATGTATGTATGCATGCATGTATGTGGGCATCAGCATGTTCAGACAGACAGGCAGGCAGACAGACAGGCACAAATGTATTCCATCGTTCAGACAGACATACAATGCATATATCACCTCGACACACACACAGACATACTATGCATATCTCACCTCGACACACACACAGACATACTATGCAGATATCACCTCAACACACAAACAGACATATTATGCATATCTCACCTCGACACACACACAGACATACAATGCATATCTCACCTCGACACACAGACAGACATACAATGCATATCTCACCTCAACACACTGACAGACATACATGCATATCTCACCTCGACACACAGACAGACATACACTGCATATCTCACCTCGACAGACAGACAGACATACTATGCATATCTCACCTCGACACACAGACAGACATACTATGCATATCTCACCTCAACACACTGACAGACATACAATGCATATCTCACCTCGACACACAGACAGACATACACTGCATATCTCACCTCGACACACAGACAGACATACAATGCATATCTCACCTCGACACACAGACAGACATACTATGCATATCTCACCTCGACACACACACAGACATACAATGCATATCTCACCTCGACACACACACAGACATACTATGCATATCTCACCTCGACACACACACACAGACATACTATGCATATCTCACCTCGACACACACACAGACATACTATGCATATCTCTCCTCCACACACACAGAGACATACTATGCATATCTCACCCCGAAACACAGACAGACATACTATGCATATCTCACCTCGACACACAGACAGACAGACAGAGATGCATCCCGTCATTGTGAAGACACTACACGTGTTCTCCTAACTGTTGCAGACAGAGCACACAAGACAAACAGAGGAAGATACTCACTGCACACGCTGTTTCCACTTTCACAGTGCGTTCCTGAGCGACACTGATTCCTTCCATCAGTAGTGATAGAGGAACAATTATGTCCCTCCATGAATTCTGGAGGGGCAGAAAACAACAATCACCCCAAGTCCAAAAAAAAAGTAAATAAAAAAAATCATCCCAAGTCATCACAGAAAGATTACCTCTGAAAAAAATGAAACCTCTGAAGGTTTTGACGCATTTTCTGTTTTCGGTAGGATTGTAGAATAAGGGGCTGTGCGCATTGCACGCGGACAGCATGCGCTTACCCCACCCGCTTATTTCTTAGCATCTTTTACTTATTTGCAAACATGCGCATGAGGTTTCCGTGTGTAATGTGCACAGCTCCTAAAAGTTGATTGTAATGAAGGGGGGGGGGGGGGGGGGATGTATAGTCTTTCTCTCAAGATTTGACCATTCTCGTTGTGTCATAAATGTGAAGATCATTTTAAAATACATTATTATCAATGGAAGTAACTATTCCTATCTTAAACAAAACAAAACAAAACTTCTCTGAACTGCCGAGTCTAGTATAATAATGTATTTTAACCTGTCAGTTAAAGATTGGATTGTAGAGGGGAAGTATTGTTTTGTCCCTTTTGCTATCTTTCCTGTGTTTGCTGTTTTCTTGTGTGTTTATGTTGATAAAGGCGTATTTGCCGAAATATTCAAGTGTTTTGTTATGTCTCATGTGAATAAAAATAACGTCACTTTACACTTGTTGTGTGCTTGTTTGTTTTGGTGTATGTTCCATTGACGTTGCTGATTGTTTCACAACAAACTATAAAAACAAATGTTAGAAACATTTTTTTTTAATTCAAAACAATTTCACAGAAAATCCCACCCACTGTGATGGAATTTTCCCCCCCTTCTTTTTGGCACATCTTCACTTGCCCAATACACATGGAAATTTCCCTCAACATATTTTTAAAAAGTCCATAATACACATTTAAAAACTAGATTAAGGGGATACTTCCCACGATGACAAATGATTAAGATTTTTGTCATAGCATCTACACATAGTCCTAAGGTCAAAACTGGAGAAAAAACCCAATGTGGTCACTGTACTACTTGTAATTCGTGGTCGAATTGTGGGGGGTTGGGGGTTTTCGGGTAAAATCAGGTCTACTGAAAACTGGACACCTTTCATACACTTAGGTTATTAAAAACTTTCAATTAATCTTGCCTGATACTGCAACCTACATAGTGTCAGAATCTATGTCAAATGGTAAGAAAATATAATTCAGTCAATAGGAAATTTAGGAAAACTGTTGCCGTATTGACACATATTTCCCTAAATTTTATTGTTCAAATGCCTGTAGAAAAAAATTCAACGATAACATCATTCTAGTTTTTTGATAATAGATGAAATAATGTATATTCTCCATGCTAAACACACAAAAACAGTATGTCACCGTGCTTTTTACTGAACACCATACACATTTTCAACCCACCCCTATTTTTCCTTGGGACTCACGTCAAGAGTTATATCCCTTAATAGTTTTTTTGTTGACAGTTTTATGAGATATGTTCTTTTAGTAACGCGGTTTTAGTCCTTCTAAGAAATGAATATGTTTAAAATAATCCTTATATTCTAACAATACAAACATATTGCGATATACTTTTCACAAATATAAATAAACTTGTATATTTTTCAAAAAAGTCTGGCACCACTGGGAGTCCGCCAGATTATGCTAGCAGGATGAATCACAGAGAGAGTAGGCCATTTCATTCACAATTTCGTCATTTCATTCTTACGTCATCTTATCCATACGTCATTCATTCACTGAAACCACAGAGAGAGAAGGCCATTTCATTCACAATTTCATCATTTCATTCTTACGTCATCTTATTCATTCACTGAAACCCTTTAGTAGTGTTTCTTATGACACAGTCAGCCACAAGAGGAAAATTAGCGCCACCTGTATCCCGCGTATCCCCTTAAGCTCTTTATGTTCTTCACTGGAACGTCTCTAAGTCTACTTCAATATGCTTAAACAACAGGCATAAATAATTAATCCATTATGCCTGCTAAATTTGAGCAGCAGATACCTTATTGTATCCGTGAGAAAATGGTGATTTTGAAACGTTTTTAAAAACAACCAGTAAGCAAGCACATCAAATGTATGCGCACGCACACACTCACACATAAACACACGCACACACACACACACACATGCGCGAGCACGCACACACACACACACAAAATATACCATGATTAAATACACTAAACTTGCATAAGCTTGACTGAAAAAAAGGAATGGTATTAACACTGACTGCATGTAAAGTCATCCTCCTCATTACAAGTCATCATACGCACGCAGAGCTCTGGGTGTGCGGTGCAGTTTTTGTGTAGCTTGAATTCTGAAACCAACAAAACGGAATCCGTAAAAACTCCGAATTCGATCGAGAACATTCATAATCTTCCCAGGGTTGGGAACATTTAGAATTTTCCTGGGAAATTTCAGAATTCTAAATTTTCCCAGGCAAATCCGGAATGTTCTCTGATTCAAAAGAATTCTGGTACACGCCTGTTTGCACACAAAAAAACATAGTTTCTGCAATAACTTGTTTTTCTACATATTCTATTAGGACACATAGTTTGGTCATCCAAAGTGCTACCTACACCTTTGATTAAGGCCAAAAACAGGTAAATGAAGGGAAGGTGTGTGTGTGTGTGTGTGTGTGTGTGTGTGTGTGTGTGTGTTGCAGACTCTCTGTTGTGCAGCTTTCCAAAGAATTTATTTGCGCTCCAATTGATACACAAAATTATACCTATTCCTTTAGAACACATTGGGTTGGTGTTTTTTTAACAGTCATTCCACTTGGTATACATCTGATCGCAGCACATATACTTTCTTTTGTCGTTTCGGTTATTCATTCACGTATAACATTTAGTCATCCCACTTAGTACAGATTGCCGTGGAAGACATGAATCAGCAATAATATTGATGGGAAAAAACCCCACATAAGTCGCTCAGAATTTGTTTTTGTTTATATAGCAAAAGCCAAATATACCCCCAAATATCAATTTTCAAATTAGGGCATATTTATGTCTATTTTTATGTTTCTACCAGTATCCACAATATGAAAGACATTTTGAATTATTATTTTATATGATCGTTTTGTTTCGTTTTTAGATCAAGTCAATAGAAAGAAAGAGGTAAAATTCTGTCTTCTATGTCCGATTTCTGCAAATGATCTATCTCAAATGCCAAACTTCAAATTATTATAAAATACAAACTAGACAAGATAACTCAATTCGGTTTTCTGTATATTAACAAGAAATGTTTGCTCCATCATGAAAAATTAAATCTCAATTTCTGCCAACATTACATTATGTCTGTTTTTCCCATGCATTATCACATTTAATTTACCATTTTCACTTCATAAATACTTAATTGGTATGCATACGTTCTGTGCTTATTCCAAATTATACCACCAGAATACTTTTTTAAAATAGTTATTGCACTTACACTTGTAGTAATTTTTTTAAATTTGTTACATAATCCTTTGCGGCAATTGGTTATTCAACTTGCCATATATTCCATTGAAGCAAATTGGTCGGTGTTTTTTCACTTAGGACACATTCCATTGAATCATGCATGCATTCAACTGACTACACATTCCATTGCAAGACAAAACCATTCCACTATCTACATATTTCATTGGAGGACAACATTATCACTTGCATTACATAGTATACTGGAACACAACATTATTCCATTTACTGGATACCACACAAACAAATGTTGTCTATGCTGTTTGAAAAAGACATTTTTGTTCGAAACATTACATGTTCTGTTTTGTCTCGTCAATAAAATAACGTCACTCTGCACTTGTTGTGCGTTTGTTTGTGTGGTACTTTGGTCAGTGACGTTGCAGTCTTTCATTTTTTTCTCATTTACTGGATAATCTATAATATTGGAACATAGCAGTGTATATAGTAATCCTACTTCTGCACAGTCCACTGGAACAAAAAACTATTTAACTTGCTATATATTCCACTGGAACACAAAAGTAGCAGTTCCGTTTATTGGGACAAATTCTTTTGAAAGACATTGCGGTTCCACTTTTAACATGTTCCATTAAGACACGAAATTATTTTTTTTTCACAAATTCCATTGGAACACAAATTATTCCAGTTACTATTTAGTGAATTGGAAAATAAAACTACTTCAACTACTAATAATACACTGGAACACGAAATTATTGCACTCACCGCATATTCCATTGGGATATACTAGTTATTCCACTTACTGCAAGTTCCATTGTCGCACGCTGTTCCCTTGACACAGAAGAGTTTCTCTGCATTGCATCCCCCTCCAGTATTCACTTCTGTTGAAATAATAATAATAATAATAATAATAATAATAATAATAACTATAATAATAATAATAATAATAATAATAATAATAATATAATAATAATAATAATAATAATAATAATAATAATAATAATAATAATAATAATAATAATAATAATAATAATTATTATGAATAATAATAATTGAAAGATTTCCTTGTCAAAGGTCGAGCATGCCCGAAAATTCGGAATTAAAGAAAACAAACAGCTAGTTGAGTGTCCCTTTGTTTTTTATTCTATTATTATTATTATTATTATTATTGTAAATAATTAATTATTATATATAAATACATTAATATTATTAACAATAATAATAATAGAATAAAAACAAAGGAACACTCAACTAGCTGTTTGTTGCTTTAATAATTAATTATTATATATAAATAAATTATTATTATTATTATTATTATTAACAATAATAATAATAGAATAAAAACAAAGGAACACTCAACTAGCTGTTTGTTGCTTTAATTCCGAATTTTCGGTCATGCTCGACCTTTGACAAGGAAGTCTTTCAATTGACTGACAAATTCCTACCTCTCCAATAATAATAATAATAATAACAACAACAACAGCAACAACAACAACAAAAAGACAATAACAGCATCAAAAACAACAAAACGTTCTATACGTTTTAACATCTATCTTTCGCGATGGAGAAACACATGTCTTGCGAGGAGCTTAGTACAGTGCAGAAAAGAATAGGACCACATTCTATTGAAAGCTATATTATGTTTATTTTAACGTTAAACGGAAACCAAAATGTAGATACCGATAGATTAAACTTGATTGATTGACGAACCAATTGATTGATGGATAGATAGATTGATGGATGGGTTGGACGGATAGATGGGATGAATGGATGGATGGAGGAAGGGATGGAGGGATAGATGGATGGATGTATGGATCGATGGATGGATGGATCGATAGATGATGTGCATAAAGAGGATAGCGGATTAATTTACTGACTGACTGTTTGATTGATAGATTGACTGGTTGGTTGGCTGGTTGGTTGATTGATTGATGAACTCACTGCATAGGTTGTATTCACACTTCAGACCAGGGAGACAACTGGTGGGGTTTCCATAGCAGCTCCATCCACCTTTTATCTCTTGCAGATCGCGGAGTGAAACAGAACAGGAAAGATGACAATATCTGTTAGACTCACGTAGCTTACTCCCATGGGGATACTGGAGGGGCGGAGGGGGGGGGGGGGGGGTGTCTTTGTACAAATAGTTCCCCCACCTTCTGGAAATTCCGTGCTTGTAACTTCCTCTAATCTATCACTCTCTTTGAATCTGTCTTTTTCCTTTGCTTACTATGGTGTTTAAAAAAAAATCTATTCTCCTTTTGCCTGCCTGGTTCATTCTCCTGGCTTTTTTTCTTACGAAGATTTTCTCCATCCGAAGACAAACATGCTGCGCCTAACTACTTCTTAGTTAGACGCGTGACAGCAGCATGACGCATCTGCGCTCATAATGACAGGAAACTGTCAAAGCAAAAGACGAAGAAGGACATTCGGGTTGCTCTATTCTGTGGGAGCAATGGATGAGGACAATAGCCATTAGGTTTTTAAAGTCCCATCGTTTTATGCAGTTTTAATGCCATGCTAAGGTCTATTGATTGCTCCGGGTTTTTTTTAATGATGACAATCAATCATCATAGTCATATATTAGGGGAAGACGGGGTAAAAAGCGCATGGGCGGGTAAGAAGCCCACCCCAATTATCTCATGAAATGAAGCAAATTTCAGTTTCATTTTGCCCATGAGACGAGCGTTAATGTCTAGCATTCGTCTCATGGGCAAATTTGACTAAAATTGTCTTTATTTCATGAGATAATTGGGGTGGGCTTCTTACCCGCCCATGCGCTTTTTACCCCGTCTTCCCCTAAGTATTTTCCCCACTTGTCTAGTAGATTTTTGAAAGAGTTAGTGTTTAGTGTACATTTTCATATTAGTAGGCATTTATTGCCACTTTGTTACTGAACGAAAATGTCCTTGTGTTAGTATAACAATGTTCAATACATATTTTGTTAGTACTATTTCTTGTGTTGTCAAAGTTTGACAACTTGAAAAAATCAGATATGTTTATGTCATCAATGCAATAATTTGTTTTATAACACTGAATAAGATCAGGATAAACGCTGCCTGTAGCAGACATCTTTTAAAAATCTTAGTCCCACAGAGGCTACAAAGCCAACCAAACTTTATGAATGTTTTTTCATGAAAGAGACACACTTCAAACAAATAAAACAGGAGTGACAAAAAATTAACAAGGGCGTCGCCGAGCGGCAGACATGTCCGTCACCAGCAATGCCACGCACTTGCGACACCCCGTAGAGTGTCACATCCTGACACAAAATTGGAAGGGATTCTGTCTTCTAGTTCACGAGATACAGCTTGAAGAAGAAACATATAGCGCAAAGAAGGAAATTTCGGTTTTCAAGGTCACACTTCAAGGTCAAGGTCAGCATGGTGATAATTTATGCTCGGATGTTTTCTTCTCTAGGGTATACAGTACCACACACAATCTGGAGCGCTTCTGTCAAGTACCAATGTGGAAAATATGGCTTAAAATCCAATGTGTAGACCCCTACCACTTTCAAGGCCTACTGATCGCCCGGACCGTGACCTTGACCTTGATCGGTATGCCACCATCAGAACGGGCATAAGCCAAAGTACCTTCATGCCAAATTTGAAGACTCTAACACTAACGGTGTGGGAGTTATGGCCCCTGAAAGATTTTCGGTTTTCAAGGTCGTACGCCAAGGTCAAGGTCACGACGGCAAAATGGTTTGCGCTTCCTCTCATGGTGACACACCAGCACACAAAATTTGACGTGATTCGGTCAACCCGTTCGAAAGATATCCTTGGGACAGACAGAAGGAGAAAAAATTACCCTCCGATTTTCAGGCTCCGGCGATCTTTTTTACCTTGACCTTGACCTTGATCGGTATGCCATCATCAGAACGGGCATAAGCCAAACCACCTTCATACCAAGTTTCAACATCCTATGTTGATCGGTGCCCGAGATATGGCTAAAAATAGATTTTCGGTTTTCAAGGTCGTACGTCAAGGTCAAGGTCACGACGGCAAAATGGTTTGCGCCGATCTCTTCCTATTAAGGTGGCACACCTTCACATAAAATTTGACGCGATTCGGTCAAGCGGTTCGGGAGATATCCTTGGGACAGACAGAAAAAACAAAAAAACACACAAAAAACAACAACAAAAAACAGACAAACCAGCCCATCGCAAAGTCCGATCACATTCGGTGACGGACAATTATAGAAATAAAATGGAGGGCTGGGAGCACACCTAATATAATAAACCATCCCTCTTTATTGCCCAATTTAAATAATATTTAGATGAGATATTATTTGATTGCCTGAAAGCAACGTGGACGCACACGGGAACACGAACTAAATAAGCAACAAGCAATGCTTATGGTATGCTCGGTTACAGAGTTACACCAGACAATCAATAATTGGCAGGTTTACAACTTGACAGCATGATCACATCAAATACAAGAGGCAAAGCCTTCAAGGCTCACTCGAACAGGCACATGTGGGACAACAAACAAAGATTGAGGGGGGGGGGGTGTCTAAAGTACAAGATTGCCAATAAAAGTACAAATGAAACTATCGTTAATGGATACAACTTAAAATAAAAAAAATAAAAAAAGTGCCCTTGCTGAGAATCGGACCCAGAACCATTGGCATTTGAGACATAAGCTCTACGCAATGAGCTATCGAGGCTTTCACTGAGGAATACTTTCTTAACTCATGTTGCATTTAGCATTATACAGTTACGAAGCTAGCAAAATAATTCATAATGCATTATTTTAGATATACTTTGATTCAGTAGTTTACTTATGGTGTTGCGTTACTTCACTTATGACGTGTTTGTTGTTGTGCTCTTTTTCCCCTTCTTTTTCTTATGCATACTGTATTTGCTGATGTAAACCTCATCAGTATGGGACTATGGCCTTGACCTGATTAAACATTCGTATTCGTACACTCTCTCTCTCTCTCTCTCTCTCTCTCTCTCGACTCACTCTCCCCTGACATGGGCCAAAGGCCTATTCAAGAGCAATACAGTGAACATCCTCTATATTTTTGTAAGCTACCCCATTGACTTTGTCATTAGGCCTGGTGACAAATTTGTCCAAAACCGCTAAACGCTCTTTTCCCACACATTAATTGCTATTTTCCCACACATTAATTGCTCTTTCCCCACACATTAATTGCTCTTTCCCCACACATTAATTGCTCTTTTCCCACACATTAATTGCTTTTTCCCCACACATTAATTGCTCTTTTCCCACACATTAATTGCTCTTTTCCCACACATTAATTGCTCTTTTCCCACACATTAATTGCTCTTTTCCCCATGGTTCCCCATCATGACAAATGAGCAATTAATGTTTTTGGACAAATGTGTTACTGGTCATGTGACCAAGCTCAATAAGAAAGTCAATGGGACAGTTTACAAAAATAATTATGGAGAACGTTTACAGTATAATTCTTGAAAGGGTCGTTGGAAAGTAAATGTACAAACTTGTTAGCGGTCTTCAAACATATCCATAGCTTCATGGAAGCCAGTCAGAAATCACGTAACTTTTCAATATGGCGGTTTAGCCCCACTTTAGTGATGCAAGACGTAACTGCTTCTGCCCAAGGAACTGCCCCACTAATTTACCTGAAACTGTTTTAGCGGTTGAGTATAATGAAAGTAATGTATTTCATTACATTTCTAATCTTTGTGATGTCATCATTGGCTTCTGAGAGGCAGATAGACAGACAGACAGAGACATAGAGGAACGAAAACATAAGCTAACTTACTGCATTGGTTGTTACTGCACTTCATACCAATGTTGCAA
>JAGGCT020004070.1:110000-125000 GCA_017654935.2 Phymorhynchus buccinoides
GTGTGTGCGTGTGTGTGTGCGTGCGTGTGTGTGTGCGTGTGTGTGTGTGTGTGTGTGTGTAGAGAAGCGGCCTAAGTTGCTGGTATTTGCCCTCTTATTTTTGTACTGTCTTTATAAATTACATCGATGTCTTTAGTGCCTTTGTTAGCTTTACATAAATATTTGCCTTTTTTATGTTTGTACTGTCTTCATAAACTCCGTTCGTGTCTTTGGAGCCTTTGACAGCTTTACAATACATAAAACCAGAAATGTCAAAGACTTACGGCACTTCTTTTTGACCGGGTCACAGAGCAGACCAGTGGCACAGCTCAGGAATGTCACGTTGCAGTTGGATAGTAAGCTGTACTCTGCAAAATACAGAGAGAGAGAGAGAGAGAGAGAGAGAGAGAGAGAGAGAGAGAGAGAGAGAGAGAGAGAGAGAGAGAGAGAGAGAGAGAGAGAGAGAGAGAGAGAGAGAGAGAGAGAGAGACAGACAGTCACACACAGAGAGACAAACAGACAGAGAGAGAGAGAGAGAGAGAGAGAGAGAGAGAGAGAGAGAGAGAGAGAGAGAGAGAGAGCGAGAGAGAGAGAGAGAGAGAGAGAGAGAGAGAGGGAGAGAGAGAGAGAATCATCGTTAGCAACAGCTATAGGCTAAACCAGTGTCAGTGACATCTACAGGGTGATCCAGCCAATCATAACCAGTGTTAGAAACAACTATAGGGTGAACCAGCCAATCCGAACGAGTGTAAATGACAACCATAGGGTGAACCAGCCAATCATAACCAGTGTCAGTAACAACTATAGGATGACCCAACCAATCATAACCAGTGTTAGAAACAACTATAATCATAGTGACTAAGAATCAGTAAACCTATAAATAAACCCGTTCGTAATGTCGATAATCATGCAATCAATTGTATCAATTTAAACAGCGATAGGGTAAACCAGAGAGAGAGAGAGAGAGAGAGAGAGAGAGAGAGAGAGAGAGAGAGAGAGAGAGAGAGAGAGAGAGAGAGTGTGAGAGAGAGAGAGAGAGAGAGAGAGAGAGAGAGAGAGAGAGAGAGAGAGAGAGAGAGAGAGAGAGAGAGAGAGAGAGAGAGAGAGAGAATGCGAATGCGAAATTTTAATCAGAATAGGCCAAAGCCCCTTTCTGAAGGGGATCAAAATACAAACATTTAACAAATCATCAACAATCACAATGAAATAAATGTACAATTACTTAGCACACAATACAGACAACAACGATAATAATAATAATAATAATATAAAATAAAATAAAAAGAACCTAAATGAAGCAATCCTAATTGATACTGATATACAGTAGTTTTAACCCTTTCACCGCCAATGTCGCATTCTTTTCACCACAATGATTTAACACCCATGTCATTAAAACCCTTGAAATCAGGGTCTGTTATTCAATGATATTGTGTTTCTAAATTTGAGCAGTAAGGTTTGACCGTATTCTAAATGTATCACAGAGAAATCCCACAATATTGCAGATGAAATCTTTTCTGTAGCCAAGTAAGTTTAATGGAAACGTTTGGCTCAAAGATGGCTGGCGGTGAAAGGGTTAAAGCTTTGTATATAAACAGAGCGAGGCTATGCAGCACCTTTTCGTTTCTTGACGCCAAAAGTACATTCAATCTAAATCGACAAGGGTTGTTATAATATTTAGGTTGTATAAGCTGTACCCTTTAATCATGTACCCCAAAAAATTAAAAAGAGAGAGAGAGAGAGAGAGAGAGAGAGAGAGAGAGAGAGAGAGAGAGAGAGAGAGAGAGAGAGAGAGAGAGAGAGAGAGAGAGAGAGAGAGAGAGAGAGAGAGAGAGAGAGAGAGAGAGAGATGTGCAACAGGCAGTACAAAACAATTCACTTAGCATTGACTTACTGCACAGTGTGTCTTCGCATTCGGCCTCAGGAACACAGTCGTCGTCAGCGCTGCAGGGGAAAGGCACAGTGGCCCCTGGCACCACACAGAGACATACACTGAGCAACACTTGTACGTAGTGTACAGGGTAGGTCAGGTCAGGTCAGGTCAGGTAGGACGACTAGGCCTCGCGGCCTCTCAAGCATCCTTTCTCTTGATTGGGATTTAACAAAAATTCAGTTGGCACAGCTGTGACGGTTTTAGTAGACTATCAGTCACACTGGTATTTTAATTTACTAAGGTTTGGGTCTTTGTTCAGTAGTAGTAGTAGTAGTAGTAGTAGTAGTAGTAGTAGTAGTAGTAGTAGTGTGTAGTAGTAGACTGACACACTGTACTGACGTTCAGATTACAGAAAAAACCAGCATCGGTTCATGCCTCAATACGAACATCAGGAAAAGTATGAAGTGTACTGGTTAGTAGTAGACAGACATTCAGACTACTGACAGTAAAAGGACACGGACTCATGCCTCAATACAAACAGCAGGAAAGGCATGCAGTGCACAAGTTAACAGACACATACACAGGTTAGCAGACAAACACACAGACATTCAGACTACAGACAGTAAAAGGACACGGACTCATGCCTCAATACAAACAGCAGGAAAGGCATGCAGTGCACAAGTTAACAGACACATACACAGGTTAGCAGACAAACACACAGACATTCAGACTACTGAAAATAAAAGGACTCATGCCTCAATACAAACAGCAGGAAAGGCATGCAGTGCACAAGTTAACAGACACATACACAGGTTAGTAGACAAACACACAGACATTCAGACTACTGAAAATAAAAGGACTCATGCCTCAATACAAACAGCAGGAAAGGCATGCAGTGCACAAGTTAACAGACACATACACAGGTTAGCAGACAAACACACAGACATTCAGACTACTGAAAATAAAAGGACTCATGCCTCAATGCAAACAGCAGGAAAGGCATGCAGTGCACAAGTTAGCAGACACATACACAGGTTAGCAGACAAACACACAGACATTCAGACTACTGAAAATAAAAGGACTCATGCCTCAATGCAAACAGCAGGAAAGGCATGCAGTGCACAAGTTAGCAGACACATACACAGGTTAGCAGACAAACACACAGACATTCAGACTACAGACAGTAAAAGGACTCATGCCTCAATGCAAACAGCAGGAAAGGTATGCCGCGTGCAGGTAAAACGAAAATATTGGTTTAACGTCTAATTTGTCTTATAGACAAAAAGTGCAGGTAGACTATGGAAATCCGTTTAACGTCCTCCGGTCTGAAACAGACACATATGGGACATTAGTAGATATAAAGATGGTGGGAACGATCCTGGAGGCAATGCCCGGAGGCAGTGCAACTCCAGGAAAGTCCCGAATTTTTAACGATACAGATGTATGCGATCAACAACTGAAACGAGTATAGTAAGCAGGTAGATAAGACACAAACAGACATTCATTCATACAACAGACCATGAATGGGACACTGGCTCTTGCCCCCAGTACAGACAGACACACTAACAGCTATGCAACAGACTGGCGAACACACCAACAGACACAGGAGCCTACAATGAGGGGGCCATAACAAACGAACACAAAGACAAAACTCAGGAAACAGATAGTAGAGATGCGACTAGACAGACACAGCAGTAAAAGAGGTATACAGACAAAGCCTATAGACAGGTATACATGGGACAGACAGACGGACGGACATCCGGAAGTCAGTCTTACTGCAGGTGCTTTTATCATCAATGCTGCGACAGTCAGAACCTTTGAGGCAGACAGCCATTTCGTTGTCGTTGTCACAAACTGCGCTGTTATTGAAAACTGTAACACACACACATGCAACACGCGCACACGCACACGCACACACGCATACACCCCCCCCCCCCCCACACACACACACAGAGTACAAATTCGTTTGTGTCTTCTAATCAAGTTTTATACTGTGCAACAAAAAAAGTGACCTAAATATTTTGATCTGTTGTTGTTTTCATTGCATTCTCGTCAATTTTATTTGTATCATGTTTCATATGCTTTAGTTTATTGATCTGTATCATCATCTTCATTCCCTATCACACTGATTACCACTCAAAGTATTAATGTGCCTTTTTATTTTGTTATGTATGTATATGTTGCATAGAATGTTGACCCGCGTAGAATGTATACATTCCACGGCCTAAAATGTACAATGTGTACATTCTATGGGATTTTTGTAGAACGTTGACGTCGGTATACTTTCTATGGGTTTTGTTGTAGAATGTATACATTACACGGGCTGAAATGGAGCTCGTCAACATTACACGACCAAAAGTGTAGAAAGTAGACTATATTCGAAAGATATATGTATTTGAGCGTGTAGATGTCAGTTTATGAGAGAGAGAGAGAGAGAGAGAGAGAGAGAGAGAGAGAGAGAGAGAGAGAGAGAGAGAGAGAGAGAGAGAGAGAGAGAGAGACAGAGAGAGAGACAGAGACAGAGACAGAGAGAGTATATGAGTACTCGGGGGGGAGGGCATTAACTTATTAATGTTTTTTTGTTTGTTTTCTTTGTTTCCTTTGGTTTTTTTTTTCTTTGTTTCATGTTTATTTTCTTCTAGTAGTAGTAGTAGCAGTAGTAGCAGTAGTAGTAGTAGTAGTAGTAGTAGTAGTAGTAGTAGTAGTAGTAGTAGTAGTAGTATTTAAGAATGCTGTTATTGAACTACACGTTTACCGTACACCCGGTGCACAAAGACTTCCAGTTCACAGAACTTGAACCCTTCGTTGCCTCGCCTGAGCGAGAAAGAAATAGTGCCCAAACTTGGATTCATTACACCTCCAGTATTATTATTATTATTATTATTATCATCATTATTATTTAACAATGTTGTTCTTGAGCAACTTGTTTACCGTACACCTGGTTTCCACAGAACTTGAACCCTTCGCTGCCTCGCCTGGCGAGGAAAAAGTAGCGGCCAAGCTTGGGTTCATTACACCTCCATTATTATTATTATTATTATTATTATTATTATTATTATTATTAGTAGTAGTAGTAGTAGTAGTAGTAGTAGTAGTAGTAGTAGTATTTAATAATGTTGTTCTTGAACAACTTGTTTACCATACACCTGGTGTCCAATGACTTCCAGTTCACAGAACTTGAACCCTTCGCTGCCTCGCCTGGCGAGGAAAAAATAGCGGCCAAGCTTGGGTTCATTACACCTCCATTATTATTATTATTATTATTATTATTATTAGTAGTAGTAGTAGTAGTAGTAGTAGTAGTAGTAGTAGTAGTAGTAGTAGCAGTAGTATTTAATAATGTTGTTCTTGAACAACTTGTTTACCATACACCTGGTGTCCAATGACTTCCAGTTCACAGAACTTGAACCCTTCGCTGCCTCGCCTGGCGAGGAAAAAGTAGCGGCCAAGCTTGGGTTCATTACACCTCCATTATTATTATTATTATTATTATTATTATTATTATTATTAGTAGTAGTAGTAGTAGTAGTAGTAGTGGTAGTAGTAGTAGTAGTAGTATTTAATAATGTTGTTCTTGAACAACTTGTTTACCATACACCTGGTGTCCAATGACTTCCAGTTCACAGAACTTGAACCCTTCGTTGCCTCGCCTGGAGAGGAAGAAGTAGCGGCCAAACTTGGGTTCATTGCACTCCACGGTGTGGTTGCTTCTGTCCGGGATGTCTCCCGAGAAGTGATGGCACAGAACGTCGTCTGGAGGAGGAATGGAACTCAGACTGGTCTGGTCGCTCACTGCCGAGTAGAAATCTTCCAGTCTCTCCGGTTCTGTCCACACAAAAAAAAAGACGAACACACAATTGTTTGTGCATGACGTTATAAGAGGCAGGTAGAGCGCTTTGTGTCGTATGCCGTGAAAGTGCATAAAACGGCCCTATTCCTTCATCTTGCCCCAATTTGTCAGGCATGGGAATTGGAATAATTTTTAAAAAGCTGAAAAGCTAATAGAATTCTAATTCTATTGTAATAGAATTATACGGCCTAATCTTAACAGATGAATCCAAACATTCCAATTTGTATGGGGAATCGGGGAGAGGGTGTGTTCAAATGACGCTGTCCTTGCAGAATCGATAGTATCAACAGTCCTGTAAATTGTGTTTTCTCAGAGGCGTCAACATTGTAATAGACGTTTCTCCATCGTGTAGGCTTGGTTGTAATTATTTCCAAATGAATTAAAGCACCGCTCAGTGAAAAACAATTGACTCACGTTACATTATTATTATTATTATTATTATTAGAACATTTAGCACGCCTAATCAATTTAATGTCGTAGGCGTTTACAATATAAAAATATAATAATTTATACACATATAACAACACATATAATAATATTTAACATATAGCATAAATAATGGAAAATAAAAATTACACAAACACCCAAAGACGGTCAGACAAACAGACAGAATTACACACATACACGCGCGCGTGAGTGCGCGCACACTCACGTACATACATGTGATGGAATGTGTCATGCGCGCTCATTCCCTCGTCACAATACACACGCGGACACACACTCACACAGATAATTCTATGCGCTCACCAAGCGCAGACGTTCACTCTCAGACATGCACACACCAAGTCATGAAGGAAGGGATTAGTAGTTATTTAGGAAACAGATGAGTTTTTAGATGGCGTTTGAATGTGGGCAGAGAGGATGAGTATCTGAGAGAGCGAGGCAACTGATTCCAAGTAACAGGAGCTTGATAGGAGAAAGAGCGTTGACCATAGGTTTTAGTACAGACAGTGGTGATACAATAGAGATGGGTGTCAGATGAGGAACGCAGAGCTCGAGACGGTGTGCAGTGATGTAACAGATCAGTGAGGCATTCAGGACAGGAAGACTCGATACATTTTTAGCAGAGAGAGGTAATCTTGTAGGATATTCTTTGCTGAACAGGGAGCCAGCAGAGCAATGGAGTTATATGGTCATATTTAGAAGAGCGGAAGATGAGACGGGCAGCATGATTTTGAACTTTTTGAAGTTTGTTGATGAGATGAGAGGGGGAGCCAGACAAGAGAGCATTACAGTAATCAAGGCTGGATAGTACAAATGCGCAGACAAGAGCTTTTGTGGTATCTTCTGAGAGGAGATGATGGATAGAAGCAATTTGGCGGAGTTCAAGAAAGCAAGTATAGCATATAGTGATGACATGCTGAACACAAATTCTAAACACAAAATTAAAACACAAATGTTAACAATTCAAAACGTCATCCCAAAGGGTTCTCAAAGAACAGGCATTGATCAATTTGTGATGTTTAGCACAGCTACTACATCAACTTTATTTGGTATTTGGTATATTCTAGTCAGAGAGACTTATCTCTGTGAAATTCGGGCTGCTCTCCCCCGGAGAGCGCTTCGCTGCAAGTGCAGCACCTACCCATTGTTGTGTTGTGTTGTTTTTTTGAGGGGGGGCACAGGGTGAGGAGGGTGTGTGGGCATACTTGGAAAACCTAGCTATCAATTTGGCCAAACCAGGCAGCAGGATTTTCCCCTGCTCTTACCGACTTTCAACTGCCGTGGGATTTGTACGTGTGTTAAAGCACACGGTTCAGACTAGCTTTAAGTCCCCACCCGAAGGACTCGACATTCAGTTCGATTTTCCTGTCAAACTAGAAAGAAAGGGCGACCGGGCCGGGATTCGAACCCGGGTCACTCACGCTGCAGTCAATGCATTACATTTGGCAGGCGAATGTCTTAACCACTCTGCCACCTTTCTCTTTACGCTTGTTTTAATCCATCAAAAAGGATCATCAACATTCCTAGAAAATATTCTCACCCCCACATTTCTGTCTCCTTCTCTCTGTTCCTCTTTCGAGTTTTCTCTTTCCTAGTCTGACTATCTGTCTCTTCCTTAACCTTCTCTTTTCGATTCCTACTTCTCTGTTCCCTTCCTTTACCCCTGCACACACACACACACACACACACACACACACACACACACACACACACACACACACACACACACACACATCTCCTACTCTCTCTCTCTCTCTCTCTCTCTCTCTCTCTCTCTCTCTCCTCTCTCTCTCTCTCTCTCTCTCTCTCTTCTCTATTTGCTTGAGGGCAATGGTGTAAAAAAAAAAGCTACCCAGCTTATCTGCTTTACCCTCAATAAAAAGCATTCGTATTCGTATTCTCTCTCTCTCTCTCTCTCTCTCTCTCTCTCTCTCTCTCGTCTCTCTCTCTCTCTCTCTCTCTCTCTCTCTCTCTCTCTCTCTCTCTTCTATTTGCTTGAGGGCAATGGTGTAAAAAAAAAAAGCTACCCAGCTTATCTGCTTTACCCTCAATAAAAAGCTTTCGTATTCGTATTCTCTCTCTCTCTCTCTCTCTCTCTCTCTCTCTCTCTCTCTCTCTCTCTCTCTCTCTCTCTCTCTCTCTCTCTCTCTCTCTCTCTCTCTCTCTCTCTCTCTCTCTCTCTTCTATTTGCTTGAGGGCAATGGTGTAAAAAAAAAAGCTACCCAGCTTATCTGCTTTACCCTCAATAAAAAGCATTCGTATTCGTATTCGTATCCTCTCTCTCTCTCTCTCTCTCTCTCTCTCTCTCTCTCTCTTCTCTCGTCTCTCTCTCTCTCTCCTCTCTCTCTCTCTCTCTCTCTCTCTAAAAGGTTATAACAGTTCATTCCCCTTTTCTAAACTTATCTATTGTGCATGTTATAATTTTAGTAAATGCGCATGTCTGTAGTTATGCTCCCTACTACCTGATATTGTAAAAATTGTCAATTGATTACTTGTCTAACTATGATTTATGTGTGTGAAAGGAATTGTGAGAATGTTGATTTATATGTCATGTTGTCCTTGTTCTTTGGATTTGTTACATTTGATTGTTACATTGTTTACTTTTGAACCATTTGAGTTTGTTTTGTAATGTATTTATTTATTTATTCACTTCAAATGTCAATATTTTAGAGGACCTGATGAAAATAAGCTATTTCTGCTTACTCAGTTTATCCTCATTACAAATTTCGAGTTCGAGTTCTCTCTCTCTCTCGCTCTCTCTTTTATTTGCTTGAGGGCAATGGTGTAAAAAAACCTACCCAGCTTATCTGTTTTACCCTCAATAAAAACATTCCTATTCGTATTCTCTCTCTCTCTCTCTCTCTTCTCTCTCGTCTCTCTCTCTCTCTCTCTCTCTCTCTCTCTCTCTCTCTCTCTCTCTCTCTCTCTCTCTGTTCTCTCTTGACTGCACATGAACTTACCTTTGATATCGTCGTAAGAGTGAATGCGGTAGCTGAAGACCTTGAAGGTGTGTTCAAGATCAACTCTAACCCAGAATTCTTCTTCGCCGCTGTCAGCACGCTTCTGCCTGAAGCAACGATCATCAGTCGGATTGAACGTGCCATCTGTCAACCCACGTCTGTCAGCTCTCCCTGTGCTTTCTGCTGTCGCTTTCTGAATGGCAGCATTGTGTTTTACTGGACCTAACACAGCAAAAAGGACCGAGGTGATGAGATTAGCGTCCAATCGGTCAGATACCCGTATGGACGGTTGGAGAAAAAAAATAGGAAAGAAAAAAAAGCGTTAAATACCATGTTGTGATAGAGACACGGGCTATGTCGATTCGTGTTGTGATACGGACGCAGGCTAGGTCAATTCGTGTTGTCAGCTGTTGTGATACAGACACATGCTATGTCGATTCGTGTTGTGATACAGACGCAGGCTATGTCAATTCGTGTTGTCAGCTGTTGTGATACAGACACAGGCTATGTTGATTCGTGTTGTTAACTGTTGTGAAACAGACACAGGCTATGTGAATTCGTGTTGTCAGCTGTTGTGATACAGACACAGGCTATGTCAATTCGTGTTGTTAGCTGTTGTGATACAGACACAGGCTATGTCAATTCGTGTTGTTAACTGTTGTGATACAGACACAGGCTATGTGAATTCGTGTTGTTAACTGTTGTGATACAGACACAGGCTATGTTAATTCGTGTTGTTAACTGTTGTGACACAGACAGACACAGGCTATGTCAATTCGTGCTGTTAACTGTTGTGACACAGACAGACACAGGCTATGTCAATTCGTGTTGTTAACTGTTGTGATACAGACACAGGCTATGTCAATTCGTGTTGTTAACTGTTGTGACACAGACAGACACAGGCTATGTCAATTCGTGTCTGTTAGCTGTTGTGACACAGACAGACACAGGCTATGTCAATTCGTGCTGTTAACTGTTGTGATACAGACACAGGCTATGTTAATTCGTGTTGTTAACTGTTGTGACACAGACAGACACAGGCTATGTCAATTCGTTCTGTTAGCTGTTGTGACACAGACAGACACAGGCTATGTCAATTCGTGTTGTTAGCTGTTGTGATACAGACACAGGCTATGTCAATTCGTGTTGTTAGCTGTTGTGATACAGACAGACACAGGCTATGTCAATTCGTTCTGTTAGCTGTTGTGACACAGACAGACACAGGCTATGTCAATTCGTTGTTGTTAGCTGTTGTGATACAGACAGACACAGGCTATGTCAATTCGTGTTGTTAACTGTTGTGATACAGACACAGGCTATGTCAATTCGTGCTGTTAGCTGTTGTGATACAGACAGACACAGGCTATGTCAATTCGTGCTGTTAGCTGTTGTGATACAGACAGACGCAGGCTATGTCAATTCGTGTTGTTAACTGTTGTGACACAGACAGACACAGGCTATGTCAATTCGTGTTGTTAACTGTTGTGATACAGACAGACACAGGCTATGTCAATTCGTGCTGTTAACTGTTGTGATACAGACAGACACAGGCTATGTCAATTCGTTCTGTTAGCTGTTGTGACACAGACAGACACAGGCTATGTCAATTCGTGCTGTTAGCTGTTGTGATACAGACAGACACAGGCTATGTCAATTCGTGTTGTCAGCTGTTGTGATACAGACAGACACAGGCTATGTCAATTCGTGTTGTTAGCTGTTGTGATACAGACACAGGCTATGTCAATTCGTGTTGTCAGCTGTTGTGATACAGACAGACACAGGCTATGTCAATTCGTGTTGTTAGCTGTTGTGATACAGACAGACACAGGCTATGTCAATTCGTGTTGTCAGCTGTTGTGATACAGACACAGGCTATGTCAATTCGTGTTGTCAGCTGTTGTGATACAGACACAGGCTATGTCAATTCGTGTTGTTAACTGTTGTGATACAGACACAGGCTATGTCAATTCGTGTTGTCAGCTGTTGTGATACAGACAACACAGGCTATGTCAATTCGTGTTGTTAACTGTTGTGATACACACACAGGCTATGTTAATTCGTGTTGTCAGCTGTTGTGATACACACACAGGCTATGTCAATTCCTGTTGTTAGCTGTTGTGATACCGACAGACACAGGCTATGTCAATTCGTGTTGTCAGCTGTTGTGATACACACACAGGCTATGTCAATTCCTGTTGTCAGCTGTTGTGATACACACACAGGCTATGTCAATTCCTGTTGTCAGCTGTTGTGATACACACACAGGCTATGTCAATTCATGTTGTCAGCTGTTGTGATACAGACGCAGGCTATGTCAATTCGTGTTGTCAGCTGTTGTGATACACACACAGGCTATGTCAATTCGTGTTGTCAGCTGTTGTGATACAGACACAGGCTATGTCAATTCGTGTTGTCAGCTGTTGTGATACACACACAGGCTATGTCAGTTTGTGTTGTCAGCTGTTTTGATACACACAGGCTATGTCAGTTCGTATTGTTAGCTGTTGCGATACAGATACAGGCTATGTTAATTCGTGTTGTCAGCTGTGGTGATAGTCAGACACAGGCTATGTCAATTCGTGTTGTCAGCTGTTGTGATACACACACAGGCTACGTAAATTCGTGTTGTCAGCTGTTGCTATGCACACAAAGGCTATGTCAATTCGTGTTGTCAGCTGTTGTCATACAGACACAGGATATGTCAATTCGTGCTGTCAGCTGTTGTTATGCACACAAAGGCTATGTCAATTCGTGTTGTCAGCTGTTGTCATACAGACACAGGCTATGTCAATTCGTGTTGTCAGCTGTTGTCATACAGACACAGGCTATGTCAATTCGTGCTGTTAACTGTTGTGATACAGACACAGGCTATGTCAATTCGTGTTGTTAACTGTTGTGATACAGACACAGGCTATGTCAATTCGTGTTGTTAACTGTTGTGATACAGACACAGGCTATGTCAATTCGTGTTGTTAACTGTTGTGATACAGACACAGGCTATGTCAATTCGTGTTGTTAGCTGTTGTGATACAGACACAGGCTATGTCAATTCGTGTTGTTAGCTGTTGTGATACACACACAGGCTATGTCAATTCCTGTTGTCAGCTGTTGTGATACAGACACAGGCTATGTCAATTCGTGTTGTCAGCTGTTGTGATACACACACAGGCTATGTCAATTCGTGTTGTCAGCTGTTGTGATACAGACACAGGCTATGTCAATTTCGTGTTGTTAGCTGTTGTGATACAGACACAGGCTATGTCAATTCGTGTTGTCAGCTGTTGTCATACAGACACAGGCTATGTCAATTCGTGTTGTCAGCTGTTGTGATACAGACACAGGCTATGTCAATTCGTGTTGTCAGCTGTTGTGATACAGACAAAGGCTATGTCAATTCGTGTTGTCAGCTGTTGTCATACAGACACAGGCTATGTCAATTCGTGTTGTCAGCTGTTGTGATACAGACACAGGCTATGTGAATTCATGTTGTCAGCTGTTGTGATACAGACACAGTCTATGTCAATTCGTGTTGTCAGCTGTTGTCATACAGACACAGGCTATGTCAATTCGTGTTGTCAGCTGTTGTCATACAGACACAGGCTATGTCAATTCGTGTTGTCAGCTGTTGTGATACAGACACAGGCTATGTCAATTCGTGTTGTCAGCTGTTGTCATACAGACACAGGCTATGTCAATTCGTGTTGTCAGCTGTTGTGATACAGACAGACACAGGCTATGTCAATTCGTGTTGTCAGCTGTTGTGATACACACACAGGCTATGTCAATTCGTGTTGTCAGCTGTTGTCATACAAATTACATGCTACATCAAACAGTGTGAAAACAACAACACCGTGTTGTTGCTGTGCTTTTGAGACAAAACTTCTCCTTCTCCATCAGGGCATTGAAACTGGGTGGACATTTAAATGAACACACGTACCCAGCTGGCATCCGTGCCAGTTGTCACAGTACTGGCAGTTGTCCGGGCATGGAGTGCAGCCCTCATTCTGATGACCATAGGTACCAATTTGACAGACTGGCAAAAACAACAGCAGAATAACACACAATAGTAATCAATGGTTCTGGGCATGGGCATGGTATTTCTTTTTTGGTATTTTTAGTATATTCTAGTCACAGAGACTTATCTCTGTGAAATTCGGGCTGCTCTCTGATGTCCCGGAGAGCGTGTCGCCGCAAGTGCAGCACCTACCTTTTGGGGGGGGGGGGGGCACAGGGTGAGGAGGGGGGGGGGGCACACTTGGAAAACCCAGCTATCAATTTGGCAAAAACCAGGCAGCGGGATTTCTCCCTGCTCTTACCGACTTTCAACACCCGTGGGATTTTTACTTGAGTAAAGCGCACGGGTCAGACTAGCTTTAAGTCCCCACCCGAAGGACTCGACGTTCAGTTCGATTTTCCTGTCAAACTAGAAAGAAAGGGTGAGGCTGGGATTCAAACCCGGGTCACTCACGCTGCAGTCACACATTACATTTGGCAGGCGAACGTCTTAACCACTCTGCCATCATTCTGGTGACCATCATTCGGATGACCATAGGTACCCTTTTGACAGACTGACAAAAACAACAGCCAAATAACTCTGTACGCCTATAACCATGTCTACTACGGGGCTGTTTGCACTATGCTGTACGCCTATAACCGTGTCTACCACGGCGCTGTTTGCATTATGCTGATTGCCTATATCGTGTCTACTACGGGGCTGCTTGCACTATACTGTATGCCTATAACCATGTCTACTACGGGGCTGTTTGCACTATGCTGTACGCCTATAACCGTGTCTACCACGGGGCTGTTTGCACTATGCTGATTGCCTATACCGTGTCTACTACGGGGCTGCTTGCACTATGCTGTACGCCTATAACCGTGTCTACTACGGGGCTGTTTGCACTATGCTGTACGCCTATAACCGTGTCTACTACGGGGCTGTTTGCACTATGCTGTACGCCTATAACCGTGTCTACTACGGGGCTGTTTGCACTATGCTGTATGCCTATAACCGTGTCTACTACGGGGCTGTTTGCACTATGCTGTACGCCTATAACCGTGTCTACTACGGGGCTGTTTGCACTATGCTGTATGCCTATAACCGTGTCTACTACGGGGCTGTTTGCACTATGATGTATGCCTATAACCGTGTCTACTACGGGGCTGTTTGCACTATGCTGTACGCCTATAACCATGTCTACTACGGGGCTGTTTGCACTATGCTGTACGCCTATAACCATGTCTACTACGGGGCTGTTTGCACTATGCTGTATGCCTATAACCGTGTCTACTACGGGGCTGTTTGCACTATGCTGTACGCCTATAACCGTGTCTACTACGGGGCTGTTTGCACTATGCTGTATGCCTATAACAGTGTCTACTACGGGGCTGTTTGCACTATGCTGTATGCCTATAACCGTGTCTACTACGGGGCTGTTTGCACTATGCTGTACGCCTATAACCGTGTCTACTACGGGGCTGTTTGCACTATGCTGTACGCCTATAACCGTGTCTACTACGGGGCTGTTTGCACTATGCTGTACGCCTATAACCGTGTCTACTACGGGGCTGTTTGCACTATGCTGTACGCCTATAACCATGTCTACTACGGGGCTGTTTGCACTATGCTGTATGCCTATAACCGTGTCTACTACGGGGCTGTTTGCACTATGCTGTACGCCTATAACCGTGTCTACTACGGGGCTGTTTGCACTATGCTGTACGCCTATAACCGTGTCTACCACGGGGCTGTTTGCACTATGCTGTACGCCTATAACCGTGTCTACTACAGGGCTGTTTGCACTATGCTGTACGCCTATAACCGTGTCTACTACGGGGCTGTTTGCACTATGCTGTACGCCTATAACCGTGTCTACTACGGGGCTGTTTGCACTATG
>JAGGCT020004070.1:130000-145000 GCA_017654935.2 Phymorhynchus buccinoides
AAGGAATAAGGATATGGATAAGGGTTGGAGGGTGTTGATAAGGAATAAGGATATGGATAAGGGTTGGAGGGTGTTGATAAGGGATAAGGATATGGATAAGGGTTGGAGGGTGTTGATAAGGGATAAGGATATGGATAAGGGTTGGAGGGTGTTGATAAGGGATAAGGATATGGATAAGGGTTGGAGGGTGTTGATAAGGGATAAGGATATGGATAAGGGTTGGAGGGTGTTTGATAAGGATATGGATAAGGGTTGGAGGGTGTTGATAAGGGATAAGGATATGGATAAGGGTTGGAGGGTGTTGATAAGGGATAAGGATATGGATAAGGGTTGGAGGGTGTTGATAAGGGATAAGGATATGGATAAGGGTTGGAGGGTGTTGATAAGGAATAAGGATATGGATAAGGGTTGGAGGGTGTTGATAAGGGATAAGGATATGGATAAGGGTTGGAGGGTGTTGATAAGGATAAGGATATGGATAAGGGTTGGAGGGTGTTGATAAGGGATAAGGATATGGATAAGGGTTGGAGGGTGTTGATAAGGGATAAGGATATGGATAAGGGTTGGAGGGTGTTGATAAGGGATAAGGATATGGATAAGGATTGGAGGGTGTTGATAAGGGATAAGGATATGGATACGGATTGGAGGGTGTTGATAAGGAATAAGGATATGGATAAGGGTTGGAGGGTGTTGATAAGGGATAAGGATATGGATAAGGGTTGGAGGGTGTTGATAAGGATATTGATAAGGGTTGGAGGGTGTTGATAAGGGATAAGGATATGGATAAGGGTTGGAGGGTGTTGATAAGGATATTGATAAGGGTTGGAGGGTGTTGATAAGGGATAAGGATATGGATAAGGGTTGGAGGGTGTTGATAAGGGACAAGGATATGGATAATGATTGGAGGGTGTTGATAAGGGATATGGATAAAGGTTGGAGGGTGAAGAGAGCACATACACACCATGCAGGCCAGGAACATATAGAAGAGCCTAGACAGTTGTTTGTACTTTTTTTGTTTATTTCAGTACTAGATAACAACAAGGGAAGACAGTTATCAATCGAAGCCTCATGCGGGCGACAGAAGTCGGCTGGTGTGGCGTTCTCAAAATGGATTTGTTCTCAACATGTCTGCACGTGTGCGAAGAGTTAGGGATAGGGTTAGGGTTAGGGTTAGGGATAGGGTTAGGGAAAGGTTTAGGGTCAATTTAGTATCGAATACACAAAAGATAAAATGTGATGGTACGTCATGCGCAAACATGTTGAGAACAAATCCATTTTGAGAATGCCACACCGGCGGAAAGAGATTTGATGTAATTATATATATTTTATCAAAGATATGAGTGGCCCCCCGGTATCCCCATGGGGGATTTCGTGCACAACGACTTGGTCTAAACTCAAGTGGCCATTAGAACGAATTCGACTTCCAGCACCTCCGCCAAGGAGGAATCGCCGATTTGACTTCTAGGAAACCAGAGCAAAGTGAGTGTTGCGATCTCTGTAAAGGGTGTTTTCCTGGTGATCGTGACGTGTTTCTTGCAAAAAACTCATTCGTCAGGGTGCCCCTTTGAAAGTATTTAAAGCAGCGTCTAAACTTTTGGCGATTCTTTCGGAAGTCCCTATTATTTGCTATAGGTACTTGTGAGGGGGGAAATGGCCTTGAGCTTTCTGTCAAGTAGGACCTAGTGCAGAATAATGTGAGTAAAAAAAGGAAAATGCTTACCCAGTGGCATATCTGCGGGTACTTCATTCTCCCCGGTTTTGACGTTATGACCGGGATATCGTTTGCACAACTGTGCATCCACGTAGACGTTTATGCCCACCATTCTTTTATAGCCCGAGTCTCCTGTAAGGGAAAGAATTGAGATTCTCTCTCTCTCTCTCTCTCTCTCTCTCTCTCTCTCTCTCTCTCTCAAGTTGTTCACATGTGCTATGTGTTCACGTTTCATTTACCGGTAACTCCATGCTATTGGTTATTAAAGGGGCACACCCTGACGGATTAGTTTTTTTGCAAGAAACACGTCGAGATCATCAGAAAGACAGCCTTTTCAAGGATAGGAACACTCACTTTGCTCTGGTTTCCTAGACATCAAACCGTCAAAATGGCTATTCCTCCTTGGCAGAGATGCCGGAGAGAGAAGCCATTTTGGATGGGGTGGGTGGAGGCCACTCATTGTGGTTGAAGCTTTTTCGTCTTTGTAGTGCAGTAAAAAAATATTGGAGCTATTTCCTTTGTTGTGAGCGAAACTCCTTTTTGGTATACTGCAAATTTGTGTTTTTTTTCAATAATAAAAAAGCTTGTATTGTGGAAATTTCGTCCAAACGATTTGGTCTAAACTCAGGCGGCCCATTAGAAAAGCGAAGGCACATGCCTTCTCTTTCACTGAAAGAATATGACTTCAAGCACCTCCGCCAAGGAGGAATCGCCGATTTGACGGTTTGATTTCTAGGAAACCAGCTGTCTGTCTGGTGATCTCAACGTGTTTCTTGCAAAAACGCATCCGTCAGGTTACCCCTTTAAAAATGTAAAATAAAAAAACAACTCCATGCTATTGGACAAGGAATTCGGCATTAAAAGTTGTCAAGTGTCATATTTACGTTGAATTTTCTGTATGTTAAGACGAGTAGGTAAAGTGGAACTAGGTTTGACTTTATTACGTGTACTATGCGTTTATTTCAAATTATTATGTACATTTTAAAGAGGAATATAATGTAAACTAAGATTAGGATTTTGTTATGTGTTTGTGTTTACTTCTCAATTCATGTATGTTAAAGAAGAGTTATGTAAAGTAGGATTGTAGTTTATTTTCCTGTGTGTAAGTGCTTCATTCTTCTCCTTTTTTGGTATGCTAAAAATTAGTATAGTTAGTAGCCTTGGATCTGGTTTTGTTTTTGTTGTGTTACTACAGGCTCAACAGATCCAGCTTCCTCCAACAAAGCAGGATCCTTGAAAGGAGAGACCCCGAATTATTGGATCACATGCTCAAACCCATCCCATCACCTTCACATCCACGAAACCCAGACCCTCCCACGGTCTACAAGGTCCCCTAACCATTTTCAATCGAATGCCCCGCTATGCCTTGCAGGAAACCGTGGTCCAACACATTTTCAACTGTTTCACGACTATTTTTGTGACTTTTGGACATTGCACCCATTGCTATCCGTTTTCTCTGGCAATCACGTGACGTTTCAAAATTAATTTTAGTCATCGATTTGATGTGAAAGGAATAACATACTTTTGTTTTGAAATTGAATAGAACTCATAATTTTGTTATTGAGCTCGTGGTGATCTTGCAAATCACAATATCCCCTACTGTTTGTGAGCAATATATACGCGTCATGTGGTCAGTCCATGCGGCTCAGTTGCTGTGGCTTACCGAATGGGGTATGAATGAGTTGGCGTCAATAATTGTGTGTTTATGTGTGTGTGTGTGTGTGCGTGTGCGTGTGCGTGTGTGTGTGTGTGTGTGCGTGCGTGCGTGTGTGTGTGTGTGTGTGCGTGCGTGCGTGTGTGTGTGTGTGTGTGCGTGCGTGCGTGCGTGTGCGTGTGCGTGCGTGTGTGCTAAAGAGAGAGAGAGAGAGTTGCTTTGCATATGCGCTGTTGGTGGTTGGTGTCACTCTTGAATCTTGTTTTTTGTTATCTGTTGATGAATAATTGATTGTAAAGCGCTTTGGGCTCATCTGAGGTAAAGCGCTATATAAATGTACTGTTATTATTATTATTATAATATGACTGGCCTATCACTCGCGTTGCCGTTGTAATGGGGAGAAAGTGGTGAACAAATGTTCACGTGTTGCACAGAGACCGTAAAGACACACTGGCCCACCACGATTAAGTCCATTGGGGTTTTTTCTGGGTAGCTGTGACCCACATACAAATGCCCCCAACTTCAAGGCTGCTCTTTAAAATGACGTTTCGTTTTTAATTTAGGGGCATTCGTTGTATGGGAGTCAAACCTGGTCAAAACAAGATTTCTTACCAGCTATTGGCCTCTGCAACTAGAATTATATATTGTTTGCTGATTGGTCAGAGGTATACACACCCTGACCAAGTGAAAACGTGAGAGATACACGCCCGCCCAAATTAGCCACTTCGCGCCAGGATTCCAGAGGTGCCAGATGCAGCCAGGAGTGCTCCATAGAATACTAGTTTACTGTTTTAGTTATTGTCCCATCCTAAGCGGTTTAAACTTGTAAAAATTGTCTAAATTCTATGTGTGTGTGTTTGTGACGTTCTACTCGTCGGAAATCGGGTCAGTGTTTTCATTTCACATTTCAAGAGATTGCTTTATTTATTACCATCGTTCGACTCGTGCCGGGAATCTAAATTGGCCGGTCAGCTCTCTCAGAAGCCTACTGAAATAATAACCGGTCGACCCTATTCAGTGGTCAATTTCGTGGCTCTTTCAGAAGCCATGGCTTCTCCGAGTTCGTGGGAGGGTATTTCCGAACCCATAGCCCCGAAACCCGAGGATATTATGAAAATGGTGCAAGAATTGGATGCAAACTGGGCCAAGAAATTCGAGGCTCTCGGAAACTTTGTTCAACGCGCTATCTCGGATGCGCACACGGGCCCAAGACCCCAAAAAGCACGATCCGAACCGGACACCATTGTTGTCAATGATGAAGAATCGAATCTTGACGATTTAGAAGAGAATCTGGTGAAAACATACAGCACTCAAGAACCAGACCATCAAGAAGTCGTTCATGACAGAATTACTCGAAAGGATCGCGGCAGAGATCGATTCGGAAGAGGAGAAACTTTGAGAAAAAGTGCTACCAGGACTGGCAAAAATAAATGATGGTCGCTTCAAGGAGAAACTCAAAGCTGCAGACCAAAAGAAGAAATTTGAAATCTACAACAGACCAGAAAACTGCGCATGCCTCATTGTGCCAATTGTCAACCCTGGAATTTGGAACAAACTGCCAGACGCGGCTGTGAAAACAGATTTGAAGTACCAGCGCGCGAACATCAAAGCTGCCACTGCGCGGGCGTGTGACGTCATTCTCTCCACAGACTCAAAACTGAGTGAGAAAATGGCTGGCGCGGTACAAAACTGCATAGATTCTATTGCTCTCTGAGTACATGCGTCTCGTGAGATATCCTTCCCTCGTCGGTCCCCATCACTTCACAGCTCTTTGGGGATGATCTAGGCAATTCGTTCAAAGAGATCAAAGAAGCTGAACAGATAGCAGAGAGCTGTACCCAGCCAGAGAAGCCATGCCGACCCCAAGGCGGAAATCAAGCCCACGGCTCTGCGCAAAACGAAAGTGGTTCCAGCCGGCGTGGCGATTTTTTAGGGGAAAGTCGGGGTTTCCCCACTACAAACGGCAGCAGTGGGGGCACAACAAACGGCGAGGCCACTACAGGGGACACAACTCCCGCTGGTCTCTCTATCACTAGCTGAAAAGGTGAGAAGCTTGATACGATCGTTTGAGGCCGATGTGGATAGTTTTGTGGCAGGAAAGCTGTTGGTTTTTTCCATCATGAATGGGCACAGATTACGTCTGATTCTGAGATTTTGCAAATGATTCAAGGAGCAAAGATAGAGATAAACTGTCCTGTAGGAAATCTTAGTAACTTGTCTTCTAACAAAACGCCAGCTGTCAGTCCAAGTGAATGCCAGATCATTGACTCAGAAGTCAAAAAATTATTTCAAAGCGTGTCATCTCCCAATGTAGTCAAACTGAATGCGAAGTACTCTCCCCTGTGTTTACTAGAAGTAAGAAAGACGGAACACATCGTATGATTCTGAATCTAAGTAGACTCAACTCAGAAGTTTGTTACCACCATTTAAAAATGGAAACACTCAATACAGCTCTGATATGACTCTCATCCATAAGAACTGCTTCATGGTATCAATTCAGTGTCCATTCATGAGGAACACAAAACATTCCTGAAGTTTGTGTGGAAAGACCAACGTTTTGAATACAATGTACTATCAAACGGACTAGCTCCGGGACCTCAGTGGTTCACCAAACTGTTGAAACCAGTGTTCGCTTTGCTCAGAAAAGAGGGCCACATATCAACATCTTTTTTAGATGATTCATTGCTGGTAGGGGCTACAAGACAAGCCTGCATGCAGAATGTCATTGACACCGCTACTCTTTTTCAAAAGCTGGGGTCTGGGTTCATTGTGCATCCAACAAAATCAGTATCAGAACCAAGTACAAAAATTCAGTATCTAGGTGTAATAATTGACTCAGTGGATATGAATGTGAGACTCACTGAGGAAAGGAAGACAAGCTTGCAGAATGATTGCGAGAAGCTTCTAAGAAGAAATAAATGCAAGATCAGAGAACTTGCCCGAGTCATTTGGGTAAATGGTGGCCAGCTTTCCAGCAGTCAAATGTGGACCACTTCACTACCGCCAGCTAGAAAAAGAAAAAACCTGCAGCTTTGAAAAAGAGTAGAGGGGATTTTGATCAGTTCATGCTCTTATCACCAGATAGCCTTTCAGAGCTACAATGGTGGACCGAGAACATTGGAACAGCGGAAAATGACATTTGCAAAGGTGAACCCGACATTGTGGTCACAACAGATGCCAGTCTTACAGGATGGGGCTGTCACTGCGAAGGCATATCTTCGGGCGGAGAATGGTTGGTCGGTGAAACAGACTTTCACATAATTTACTTAAAACAGAAAGCTGTATTGTTTGCCTTGAAATGTTTTTAGAGCACTGTGAGCAATAAGCATGTCAGACTCATGATTGACAACACCACCGCAGTGAGCTGTATAAACAAAATGGGTACAAGCCACTCTGATGCTTGCAATGACATTACAGGAGCCATTTGGGCATGGTGTGTGAGGCATAATGTGTGGTTGAGTGCTGCTCATATTCCAGGTGTGTTGAACACTGAAGCTGACAAATAATCCAGACGCACCAACCTGGACGCAGAATGGAAATTGGATGAGGCAGCCTTACAGGATGCTTGCCAACGCTAGCAGGTCTCACCAGAAATTGATCTATTTGCATCCAGGACTTACCATCAGATGTAGAGATTTGTTTCTTACAGACCAGATCCCGAGGCAGAAGCCATTGATGCATTTTCACTCTCTTGGAAAGACTTAAATTTCTATGCTTTCCCACCTTTCAGCATCATCAGTCGGATGGCATAGAAAATTCAACAGGACAAAGCCACGGGGATCCTGGTAGTTATAGACTGGCCAACACAACCCTGTACCCCGTGATACAACGCCTCATGTGCAACCGTCCTGTGAAACCTGCGGGTCGTCACAGGCTTCTTCATTTTCCAAGCCACCGCACAATGATCCACCCACTTCTTCAGAAACGCCAACTGGATCTGCAGGTCTGCAAAGTCTCAGACCAGTGTTCACGAAAGGAGGATTGACCACAGAATGCACCAATCTAGTCTTAAACTCATGGAGGCCTAATACTCAAAAGTCATACAACACATACGTTGATAAATGGCTAGACTTTGTAAGAGAAAATGAAATCACAAACCCTAACTATGTGCATGTCTCTAATTTCCTCACAAAACTGGACTCAGACGGTGCTAGCTATAGTACGGTTAATCTTGCTAGAAGTGCTATCACTGCGTTTCTAAACCCCAAAGACTCAGACTCTATTGGCAACCATCCTGTTGTTTGCAGAGTGGTAAAAGGTGTGTTTCAAAATAGGCTATCACTACCAAAATACAGTTTTGGTTTTGGTATTGTGCTTCGTAATATTGAAGAATAACATGTTATTATTAGCTTAAACTTTACACTGAATGCGAGTGTTTCTGGTTGTCTTGATAAAGATTATTAAATCGAAATGTCGACACTGTTACCGAGCTTTTGGTTTTGATTTTTCTCCCTCCTCAGACCTACCAAAATACAGTGAAACATGGGATGTAGATATTGTTCAAAACACGCTTGAGCAGTGGTCATATGTAGAACAATTGACTTTGCAAAGACTCACTTGCGTTGTTGTCAGGTCAGATAGGGCAGACAATCCACCAACTGACCACAGACGATGCAAAGATGTACAATACTAAATGTGTGGTTGTATATAGTTCACTACTTAAACAATCCAGACCAGGTGTCCATGTCAGGCCACTGGAAATAGAAGCTTTTGAGAACCAAAAAAACAATGCATTGTTCATCTGAAACTGCACTTAGACAAGACTGCTGAGCTAGGGGATGGGGAACAACTCTTTATCACTTGTGTGAGACCATACAGGGCCGTGTCCAGGGACACCATTTCTAGATGGATCAAAACCGTCTTATGTGGACACAGCAAAATTCACTCCTCATTCAACTAGAAGAGCGAGTACCACAGGAATGATAAGCAGAGGCGTATCAATGGACTGTATTCTCAAGGCCGCTGGCTGGTCCAATTCAAGCACTTTCAGCAGACTCTACCACAAAACTGTGCAAAGCAGCAGAGAGGGGAGCGCAAAAGAACAAAGAAGGTCCTTGAGTCAATTAGTCTTGGACAGCTTTGTTGGCAAAACCACTTCAAAATAAGTTAGCATAGCAAGGTGAGCTATTACAAAAAGTGTGTGCACGTATATGTTTGTATGTGGTCCCCGACTCTGAAGTCTCACGTTTTTACTTGGTCAGGGTGTGCATACCTCTGGCCAATCAGCATACGAGATATAATTATAATGAGGCTTACCTGAAGTCGAAGTTTAACTGGAATTATATTGAGTGTGCTGTTGGGAAGAGGTATACACATACCCACCCTTCAGATATTTAAATCCCCACCCTTAGATATTTATCAAGGACCACATGTGGCTAAAGTCTGGCTAACATGGGCGGGCGCGCATCTCTCACGTTTTCACTTGGTCAGGGTGTGTATACCTCTTCCCAACAGCACACTCAATATAATTCCAGTTAAACTTCGACTTCAGGTAAGCCTCGTTTAACTTTATAATTATTAACGCCCTTGACATTAAGCGTGAAGGACCACATGTGGCTAAAGTCTGACTAATCTGGGCGGGCGCTCATCTCTCACGTTTTCACTTGGTCAGGGTGTGTATACCTCTTCCCAACAGCACACTCAATATAATTCCAGTTAAACTTCGACTTCAGGTAAGCCTCGTTTAACTTTATAATTATTAACGCCCTTGACATTGAGCGTGATGCCCTTGCTGGTCAGTACTGAAAAGGGAATTCACTCTTGCGAAAGGCAGCCATTTAGTGGCCTCAAATAGGATTATTGGCGAGAGTTATGCCCTTGTTTGGTCACGGTACTCGAGCAGCTACCAGGGGCATCCACTCTAGCAAAACATGGTTGTTGCATGCAGTGGCCAGTAAGAGGGAAAACCCGTGAAACCCGTGACTTTGACACGTGATCTGGTGAGTCTTTAACCTACCTACCTACCTTCTTCCTCGATCGCTCAGACAGTTTCCTGTCAATTATGAGCGCAGATGCGTCATGCTGCCGTTGTGCACCTAAGTAAGAAATAATTAGGCCCAGCATGTCCGACTTCGGCTGGAGGAAATCTTTTTGAAAGTGTTTCTTGAAAAAAGGCAGGGGAATGGACCGGGTAAGGCAGAAAGATAGTAGATGACAGTAAGCATAGGGAAAGTAAAAGTCAAAGAGAGTGACAGATTAGAGAAAGTTATAAGCACAGAACTTCCGGAAGGTGGGGGAGCTATTTATGCAAAAGCCCCCCCCCCCGGTATCCCCACGGGGGAGGTGGTGGGGGGGGGGGGGGGGGGGGGCAACCTATACCGACCTACCTGCTACCCTGAAGAGGATCATTTCCCGGAAAGTGTAGACGTAGACGAGATCCACCCTCCACCACTGTTTTTTGCTCCACACATGGCTGTGCATGCAGTTGGCATCGGGGAGGTGCCTGTACCGAGGCGCGTGACCCAGACGGCCATTGACCGCCCCGCAACCCCCCAACATCCAGATCAATCTATGGTTCCAGTAAGCTGCGTACTTGCTGCTTGACTTGGCAGGTTTGTTGAAAGCGACATTCTCTGTGGTACGTTATTAGGCAGGAATGAGAGTAAAGGCAGTGTGTTGTTGTAAGCCAAGGGACAAGAGAAAAATAAGAAGAACGAAAAATCAACCGAGGGTTGATTCCCACCGGCGGATCCGAAATTCCAGGAGCCGTTTTTTTCCACCCAATTTTGGGACTTCGTTGGGGTGGTTCTAAGAAGTCGGTTTCTTATAAACATTCTTCATTGGAAGTGGCTCGGGACAGCCACAAGGGGCGTGCCGTTACACCCCCGTTGTCTTATTCTAAGAGATCGGACAAGAAACAGTCTCATTCTTCTTCAAAATCAGACTCTTAATCCAAAGTTAATAGGGTTAGAATCAGCTTAGGATTATTTTTATGCCACGGAAAGCTTACAAAACTATATATATGTCACAGTAGAAACTGGAATCCAGTTGGATTCGGAATCCTACTAGTACAAATCGGAATTCCGAAATTCTGATTTGTACTAGTAGACATCGGAATTGTAACTCTACTGGATTTTCTTCAGTAGAAATTGGAATTCTGATTTCTACTAGTACAAATTGGAATTCCGATTTGTACTGACAGCCAGTATGAAATGGAATTCAGTACAAATTGGAATTTTGTTTTCTACTCTTAAACTTACATGAAATTGTATTGAATGAAACTTAGAATGTTAGGAAAGGCTGTGTTAGAACAGCCAAACCTGCCAGATGGGGTACACACATCACAGGTCACACACATAGCACAAAACAAACGATGGAAGTCACAATTTCTATGTTAGTGATTGATAACACAAACGTCACATTTAATTGGTTAATGGTATGCCCATCTCATTTTCTCTCAGACTCTGTTAGAAATCTGAATATGTCTGCCTGTCTGTCTGTCGTTCCTGAGTCTCATTCCCCCCACACGCACGCACCTATATACGCATCCCCGACCACCGTCGAGAGAGAGAGAGAGAGAGAGAGAGAGAGAGAGAGAGAGAGAGAGAGAGAGAGAGGGGGGGGGGGAGGGAGGGAGGGAGAGAGAGAGAGAGAGAGAGAGAGAGAGAGAGAGAGAGAGAGAGAGAGAGAGAAAACTTGAAAACTTAAACTTTATTTTCCAAGGATATAGATTTTAGGCAATGCCTATTCTTCCAATCTGTCCTGAGAGAGAGAGAGAGAGAGAGAGAGAGAGAGAGAGAGAGAGAGAGAGAGAGAGAGAGAGAGAGAGAGAGAGAGAGAGAGAGAGAGAGCGAGAGAGAGAGAGAGAGAGAGAGAGAGAATAGGATCGCGGGTAAAATCCTAACGGACATTGTCGAAGACGATTACTGGTAGGGGAAGACGGGGTAAAAAGCGCATGGGCGGGTAAGAAGCCCACCCCAATTATCTCATGAAATAAAGAAAATTTCAGTCAAATTTGCCCATGAGACGAATGCTAGACATTAACGCTCGTCTCATGGGCAAAATGAGACTGAAATTTGCTTCATTTCATGAGATAATTGGGGTGGGCTTCTTACCCGCCCATGCGCTTTTTACCCCGTCTTCCCCTAACGAAAGTTCGTTCAGCAATCTGATAATACTTTTCTCAAGTCAACACTCGATTTCCAGGGGAAAACAATAGGCCTGTGTAGCAACAGATCCAAGAAAATCAACAACTTCGACAAACTTGAATAACTTCCACAAAAGCGCGCACACACGCACGCACGCACACACATGTACACACACAACACACACATATTCTAACACTACCAGTTTGGTAGGTGAGGACGGGGTAAAAAGCCCATGGGCGGGTAAGAAGCCCATGCCAATTATCTCATGAAATAGAGCAAATTTCAGTCACATTTTGCCCATGAGACGTGTGTTAATGTTTAGCATTCGTCTCATGGGCAAATTTGACTTAAATGTGCTTTATTTCACGAGGCTTCTTACCCGCCCATGGGCTTTTTACCCCGTCTTTCCCTAGAACCGAAGTGTTTAATCTGCTTCATAAAAACGAAAGTGTGTCTTCTTCTTCTTCTTCTTCTTCTTCGATCGCTCAGACAGTTTCCTGTCAATTATGAACGCTGATGCGTCATGCTGCCGTTATGCGCCTAACTAACTAAGAAATAGTGAGGCCCAGCAGTTGGAAGAAATCTTTTTTGAAAGTGTTTCAGTCGTGGAAAAAAGGCAGGAGAATGGACTGGTAAGGCAGAAAGATTAGTAGATGACAGTAAGCAATGGAAAAAAGGCAAGAGTGAAAGAGAGTGACATATTAGAGGAAGTTACAAGCACAGAACTTCCATGGGTGGTGGTCAGGATTGCCAGCAAACCGGGCTGGGGTGGAGGTGGAGGTGGGGGTGGGGATAATTCCCCACCCCCACCTCCTCCAAAAACAAACCCAGAACCACCAACAAGAATATGGCAAGGTCAGGACGTCAATTGTTTTGTTGCGCGGATGCCTTCCTCTCATGGTGACACACCACCACACCAAATTTGAAGCGATTCGGTCAAGCGGTTCAGGAGATATCCTTGGGATAGACAGGAGAAAAACATACTCCTTTGCCGATCTACTTTATAGATCGGCAAAGGACAAAAAGAACGCATTGTGTACATTGAAAAGATACAAACAAAGAACGATCGTAATGATACAACTATGTACAAGGGGGGGGGGGGGGGGGGGGATACATCAGTAATCGAAGGGAAGGGTTCTGACTTCTTGGTTTGGAGGGGCGGGAGGCCGAGGGGGGTGGGTGTGCTTCGGGGGAGCTGACGATATTTCCAATGTAAAAGACGCAATGAAGGCACCAATGTGTGTGTGTGTGTGTGTGTGTGTGTGTGTGTGTGTGTGTGACTGAAGTGTGTATCCAGCTCATAGCGCCTAAAACCATTGCACCGATCCTAACGAAACTTGGCATAATGGTTTCTTAGACCTTGCGGTTACGGCACGCGATGTCAGATTCGCAGAATGACAAGCCATATCAACGCAATCCCGGCCGAGAAAACGCAATGGGATTTTCATACACCCGTCCTACCCTGCACCTTCATCGTCTCTGAGCCAGGACTCTTCTGAGGTGTTGCACACTGGCTGCGATTGTTCCGATTGCTCCAATGGCACTGTTTGGCATCGACACGGTGTGCTGTTCGAGTCTGAGACACACACACACACACACACACACACACACACACATATACGCGCGCGCACATACATACACACACGCACACACGCACACGTACACACACATACACTGACACACACGCACGCACACATGCTGAATGGTTCACCTACATATTTGATGTTGGATCTTTTTCGCTCTTTCTCCATGATCCATGTCATTATGGGCCAGATGGCCTGAGTTAAGACTGATTAAAAGGTGTTGTTGTTATTGTTGTACGCACGCACACATACACACACACGCACACACGCATGTACGCACACACACATACACACACACACACACACACACACACACAACGCGGGTGCAGAGAGTAAGGGAAGGAGGGAGGGAGAGAGAGAGAGAGAGAGAGAGAGAGAGAGAGAGAGAGAGAGAGAGAGAGGGAGAGAGAGAGAGAGAGAGAGAGAACACTGAACACTGAATAAAACTCTATTTAACAAGGATAACGATTTTAGGCGACGCCTATTCTTACAATCTGCCCTTGAGAGATATATAGATAGATAGATAGATAGATAGATAGATAGAGAGATAGAGAGAGAGAGAGAGAGAGAGAGAGAGAGAGAGAGAGAGAGAGAGAGAGAGAGAACACTGAACACTGAAAAAACTCTATTTAACAAGGATAAACGATTTTAGGCGACGCCTATTCTTACAATCTGCCCTTGAGAGAGATATAGATAGATAGATAGATAGATAGATAGAGATAGAGAGAGAGAGAGAGAGAGAGAGAGAGAGAGAGAGAGAGAGAGAGAGAGAGAGAGAGAGAGAGAGAACACTGAACACTGAAAAAACTCTATTTAACAAGGATAACGATTTTAGGCGACGCCTATTCTTACAATCTGCCCTTGAGAGAGATATAGATAGATAGATAGAGAGAGAGAGAGAGAGAGAGAGAGAGAGAGAGAGAGAGAGAGAGAGAGAGAGAGAGAGAGAGAGAGAGAGAGAGAGAGAGAGAACCCTCAGAGAGAACGAACGAACGAAAAAATGTTATTGAGGGAAAAAGAGTAAGCACACAATGGGCTTTTTTTTTTTTTTTTTTTTTTTTTTTTTTTTTTTTTTTTTACATCTTGCCCTCAAACAAACATGCAAGAAAATCAATATATTCAACACAAAAATAATGAAGAAGCATGCAAAAAGTAATCATCGAAGAATTATCCATGAAGAAGAAAAAATAGATACAACAAAAAACCGTCCCCCTCTCACACACACAAAAGGAGGAGAGAGTTGAGAGAGAGAGAGAGGGAGAGAGAGGGGAGAGAGAGAGAGAGAGAGAGAGATGAGAGAGAGAGAGAGAGAGAGAGAGAGAGAGAGAGAGAGAGGGAGAGAGATAGAGAGAGAGAGAGAGAGAGAGAGAGAGAGAGAGGAAACACATGAAATAAGGTAAATACAAAACTTGTTAATAATTTAACAACAACAAAGTAGATAATATGCATACATGTCAACATATCAAAAGTGGAAACATATTTCAAACTAAGAATGGGGTTAAACAACATTGCTTGTATGTTTCAACATAAGATACTTATGGTACTCTTTTTAAAAACATTAATGCCCGAGTACACATTAAGGGAAGATGAAATAGTGTTCCATAAGCAGCCACCTGAATATACAAGACTAGATTTTAAAAGGTCAACTCTTGGAAGAGGTATTTTTATTTTAAAAACATTACGGACAAGGTTAATTTCAAAATTATTTTTTAATGTTGGAGGAGCATTATCGGACATTAATCTAAACATAAAAATTGCTTTGTTGTACACAAGTTTCCATTTTAGAGGTAAAATTTATAAACGCTGATAATCAGTAAGTGTAAGGGAAGAGGATTTCAGAAGGATCAATTTCAATGCACGTCTATACAAACTGCATAATGGTTTTAAAATTTTCTCGCTTGCCAGATCCCAAATTGTAGAGGCATAGTTGATGTGTGACTGGATATAAGCATTGAAAAAAAGTTT
>JAGGCT020004070.1:150000-152500 GCA_017654935.2 Phymorhynchus buccinoides
CACGCCATTTATGCACTCACAAATTCTCGGGGAGGGAGGGGGGGTGGGGTCATACGAGGTCACCTTATAAGACCTCATTTTTGATGATTTTTGAAGGTCTTATTGCTGGTACGCACGTGTCGTCATATCCGGCCACAAGGAGCGCCATATTATGGGAGACCGCCATCTTAGTACTTACCTTTTTTTGAAAAATGCCAGATCGATGCTGTGTATTTGGCTGTTCCAATTCGAAACTTATCTAAACTGTATTTATAACATCTGGATGTTTTCTTTACACATTTAGATAACATTTTCACTTTGTTTGCACACAAATAAGGACTAAGATGGCGACACTTCCGTTGGAATGGTCGAGATGCGCACGCAGGTGGGTTGGAGCCATAAGGGAGGTGTGGCGGTGTATTTTTACCTCTATGAGATAAGTAGTCCTAGCCGGAAGTAGTCCTAGCGTAGCCAATCATAATCGTTTGTTTGTCCGCCATTGTGAATTTTACGAAACTAAGTGCATGGCTTTGTACATCGATTTCTCGGCAAATATGTAGATTTACACCCTCCGGCTGCTCTATTTCTTGGTTCTTTCCGTGGTTAGGGATAGGATTAGGATTAGGGTTAGGGTTAGGGTTAGATGGGTACAGTTCGCATGCGAGAGGTAGATATTTAATGACAGGTACTTATTTATCATGACAGAGGTTCCACTGTAGTAGTTAATGTAGTTTTAGGTTGTAGCTGTCTGACCCTATAGGCCTTTTTATTTGTGGCGTTACGGAATCAGGTAAAACATTAATATGTACAGTACTCAAAGTAATGTTTACTGTTTCTTCGTTGTTGTATTCAGTATTGCTGGCTTTAGTTTAGTCTATATGAATTACTGCAATGCATGTGTTTTTATCTTTATATAAACCAAAATTAATAGATTTGCTGAACTAGTAAAGTAATGAAGATCCATTATTCTACAAGATGTTACAAACTGTGTGGAACTCCCTTCCAGCTTCAGCAGCTGAGGCTCCCTCCTTGGTATCATTCAAGAGGGAGCCATTCTAAATTCAAGATAGGGTTAGGGGGCCATAGATCAAAGTAGTGGTAAGTGAAGGGCAGGAGCTGTGCCGGTCGGGGACCGCTACGTTAGCCGGATTGGTCTTGCCTGGATACTGCGAAAAAAGGTCTATGGTCCATACCACACACACACACACACACACACACACACACACACGTACACAATCTAAGAATATAAGATAGGACATGGTTGTTTGTTTGTTTTTTGTATTATGCGCATTGCGCAGCCTCCAAATCACTAATAGTCTAATTAGACGGCGTGACCAAAACATTTGAAGATTGAAGATAGACCTAGTATAGATCTAGATTGTTTTTCTTTGTCAATCTTTGAACCAGATTTTTTTTAAATCAAAGAATCTCTCAAATGTCAAATCCAAACCTTTCATGTGTAAGTTGACATTCCAAGTCAGTGCTGTCAAAGCAATCAAGCGTATGATGTTCATCACAGCATAACTATGTCTAATTTTCCTTTTTTCCTCCGTGTTTTGGGTGGCTTGACTCCATCTGGAATCGTTTCTGTTCAGGATATTGAGCAAAACGTTTTTGATGTACACGGTAGACTGCTACATATTCGGCCAGTTTAGACAAGTTATCGTATTTTTCGATATATTCTGGCTTGTAGATGCAGCATCTGAGTTATAATTTCATTCCATTAATAGAATCGATCAATCAGAAAGCGGTTTCGCGAAACTGTTTACGGTTTTCTCATGAATATTCACCAGAAAATGGCTGCAAACAAAGTCATGTGCCTTGTGACACTTTCGTCCATACCCCATGCAATTTCGTCCAGGCATGACATGCAATTTCGTCCAAGGACAAAGAGCAAAGAACAGTGACTTGTAGTTTGAAATAAATTAATAGAATAGCTGGATATGTGTTTATTTTCTTCTCTTTTTATTTTTATTAAGATAATGTTGTGTGTGATCGGAAAACAAAAGAACAGGCCTCCAGTACATTTTATCAATATGGTCAAAAATCCACTGTGACACCTGTAAGCCCCTCAGTAGTGAGACATGATAAAAGTGTGTTTAACGGGTATTCTCATGCAAGTGTGTGTGTGTATGTGTGTGCGTGCGTGTGTGTGTGTGTGTGTGTGTGTGTGTGTGTGTGTGTGTGAGAGAGAGATTTTAATGCTAGTAAACTTTTATTTCTTGATTTTTATGTTAGTTTGTTTTTGCATGTATTTTTCGGCATTTTAAAAAGTATTCAAGTGTTATTTTATCTTCTCATTCATCATTTCTGTTGTAAAGCGCAAAGGTGTTGCGCTATAGAAGAATTTCTTTATTATCATTATTATTAACGATAAAGATGGTGGGACGATCCTGGAGGTACTGCAATACCAGGAAAGTTCCAATGTTTTAAACGATAGAGTAGTCAGAAACTGCATTGGACGAAATTACATTGATGCCTGGATTTTTACCATACAAATTCGTCCAGTTGATTTGTCATA
>JAGGCT020004071.1:0-52576 GCA_017654935.2 Phymorhynchus buccinoides
GGTGGTGGAGGCTGGGGATCCATAGCCTCTCTGGGTGCTGGTGACACCGCACAGTGCCCTGCTGGGTCGGCCACCACTGGGGAAGGTTCGGAGGTCAGAGAGCCACTACTGCGCGTGACCTGAAAACAACAAGCTACTATCTTGAAGCACTTTTGTTCACTCAACAACTGCCCACTTTTTTCTGGGACAAAATGTCATCTACTTCCCCAAAACAAATGTCAACTACTTCCCAACAACAACTGAACAGACTTTATTTCTTTCAATAAGATATCTGGTGAATAATTACAATTTTTATTTTTCTCAAAATTCTCATCAACCCTTGTAAACTACTATCATGACAGATAAATCAAAAGACAGGTAAAGTTAAAATACAAACAAAAACAAAACCTCTTTAATTACTTTTTTGTGTGCAGATTCTTCACAGACTGATTGTTGAATATCTCTCCTGCTCAATGTCACTTTAGTTATTGATTGTCCAGAGATGCCTGACCCAATTTCCCACTTTTAGGACACAAATCTCAAAACTGGATACACATGACTTCAGAGTGCAGAGAAAAATCATGTACCTTAGATATGTTATCACTTAAAGCATAAAAACGAAAATCAAAAGTTAAAACATACCACTATATTCAAATTTAAGCATGAAAACTTGAAGTCGCGTGAACATATAAAATGTTTCTGAAAGCTTTCACAAATTTGTTTATCACCATAGCTTCAGCACAATTAACACGTGAATCCTCATCTCATTGTTTTTGGTGCACCAAACTTATTTTATGGAACATCACAACTGACATTCTTGGTTTTCAGGCATGGTAATCTTCATAACATTCTCTGAATTGAAAGGAAAGTGAATGTAGAAAAACAAATGTCAGACGGGGTTGTAAGCTTGAGGAGATGCTTTTGCCCCCATTTTTAACAGTTTTATGTATTTGTCCTCAAGAGGAATTGCCCCCTGATCACCATGAAGGGCTCTTTACCCTTTGAGACCGCCATTAAACAATGTCTCCTGAAACCTCCAAATATGTTCAGAGAAAAAATGTTTTCCTCCATTACCATGCCTGACTTTGCATTTGCAGCATAAATGGCAGGCGAGTGCAACAAGGGGTGCCTGTGCCAATACTAACCTTCCTTTCTCTAATGGGCCTGGGGGGGCCATTTTCCTCCTTGTCAGGCGAAGTTTCCGGGGTAGCATTGTCAGCCGGAATGGGTCTGAAAGCGGGGATGGCTTTGGTATTGGAGTCCTTTTTCTGCACACGAACACAATGGAACATTGGCTATGAAACAAACGCGAAAAACAGTTCTATTTTCAATCTGGTCGTCATGATCCTTTAAATCCATAAATCTTGTGAGTAAGAAAGATTTTGTTGCATGCAGCCCCAAACATAAGTTCCATCTCATAAAAATTGTTCCAAAACACTTACAAAGAGAAGAGAAAAGCAACAAAAGCAGTTACTCACTTTAGATATTTTAAAAAAAAGCAAATGTTTATTTTACGTTACAAAGAAATATAGTATTCATATTATCTATTCACATGCAAATTTCTTTAACATAACAATTTTTTAAAAAGGTGTGGAGTGGCACAGAGGTAACGTGTTCGCCTCATATACAATAAACCTGAGTTTGAACCTGGGTAGAGGGCATTTTTCCTCTCACTCTGCACTAGGCCTTATGGTCTGAACGTGGAGTCTTTCGAAAGAGACGATAAACCGAGGTCCCGTGTGTCCCATGCACTTAGCACACGTTAAACCCAGTGGCAATGAAAAAGTTGTCATTTAGTCAAAAAAATTACCCGCCAACCACCCCCCCCCCCCCCCCCCTCCTCAGTCACACAAAAATCACATGCAAAAAAGAAAAAGAAAAAAAGGGTGGCGCGCCTCTGGCTGCGACGCGCTCTCCAGGTGTGAGAAACCCGAATTTCACAGAGATGCCTCTGTGACTATAAAGTACCAATATGAAATACCAATAATTAAAAATGTAAACATATGATGGGTTCATACTGCATGCAAGCACCACAAACAGTACCCAAGAAATGATACGCATTTAATCGACAAATAAATTGTTGGTTAAAAAACAACCCATTCTTACCAGCGTTTTGTAATGACCTGAACAATACGCTATGTACTTGACATTGTCTCCCTTGCTGCCAGTCACTTCACACAAGAGGCCTTGACTCTGGGCACTGTACAAAACATCACATTGAAAATAAGATTACCAGCGTTCTGTGAACAATATGCTATGTACTTGACATTGTCTCCCTTGCTGCCAGTCACTTCACACAAGAGGCCTTGACTCTGGGCACTGTACAAAACATCACATTGAAAATAAGATTACCAGCGTTCTGTGAACAATATGCTATGTACTTGACATTGTCTCCCTTGCTGCCAGTCACTTCACACAAGAGGCCTTGACTCTGGGCACTGTACAAAACATCACATTGAAAAAAAGATTACCAGCGTTCTGTGAACAATATGCTATGTACTTGACATTGTCTCCCTTGCTCCCAGTCACTTCACACAAGAGGCCTTGACTCTGGGCACTGTACAAAACATCACATTGAAAAAACCATTGCATCATGATCCCTTGATTATTGGAAAGAATGCAGAATGCTTTTTAATCATTTCTTCTTTCCACAACACAACATTTACCTTCTACTGACGGTTTCATCCACTCCTGTGGACTTCTTCAGAGTGACTGGGTTGATGACAAACTCACTCTCAGCTGAGATGATCGGGTGTTTCCGCCAATCTTACGAAGATTGGCGAAAAGTGTGTCGTAAATCCCCGACAGTAAGGCCCCCTCATCCCTGTTCATGACCGCTGACTAGTCGAATGTGTATGGCCTCCTTAGTTTTTCGCATTTTCCACTTGTTCTCCCCTTCCAATGTGAAAAACTAAGGAGGCCATACACATCCGACTACAGTCAGCGGTCATGAACAGGGACGAGGGGGCCTTACTGTCGGGGATTTATGACCCACTTTTCGCCAATCTTCGTAAGACTGGCGGAAACACCCGATCATCTCAGCAACCCAGTCACTCTGAAGAAGTCCACAGGAGTAGATGAAACCGTCAGTAGAAGGTAAATGTTGTGTTGTGGAAAGAAGAAATAATTAAAATGTATTATATCAACCAACACGATGAACAATTTCAAAGAATGCAGAATGCTACAGATCTATATAAGACAAGCATCAGAATTGTCAGTCCTCTGAAAACTGCGGAAAAAGGGTCAAAGACCGTAGAGGATCAACACAAGAAATCAGTCCCCAACATGACCAAAACGTAAGAACTCACTTTAAAAAGCTATTTGACAAATAAAGGTCACACACATGAAAAAGTCAGAACCTCTGGCACCAGAAACAAATCCTCTGAGAGCAATTCTTAATCCTCTGAAGTTTGCAAATCCTCTGATAGCAATTCTTAATCCTCTGAAGTTTGCAAATCCTCTGCCAGCAATTCTTAATCCTCTGAAGTTTGCAAATCCTCTGCCAGTTCTGATGCCTGACTTGAGTTTAAAATGACCCAAATGATACTTGCATGGGTGCCACTACACAAAATGAAAAACACTGAAAGGCTGGGGTAATGTCCCCCTGCAGCTGAAGCAAACATTGATTTATGAAGGTATTTTAGTTTGCTTTTTCCACAATTTATGCAAATGCTTATTTTAAAGTGTTTGAAAAATACAGTAGACACACAAAGATCTTATTGGACAAATTTAAAAAAAAGGAAATTCCTTTTCTGGTAAAATTCATAAACAGGAAATCCTTGTATACCAGGAAAAGTTGCAGCCATGTACTTGCATGCCCCCTCTTGCCTCATGATCAATAAATAGTTCATTTTTAATATTCATAGACTTCTAAACATCTCATGCCACTGTAAGTACAGGGAAAAAGTGAGGGGGGGTGGGGGGGTATTGACTGGGAGGCTTCCACTGCTATTCAAACCAAACACCATATTTTTCGGACTATAAGGCGATACTTTTTCCCCCAGACTAAGACCCCTGCGCCTTATAATGTGACTTATAATATAGTAAGAAAATAGAATAACAAAATCTTAAATATTTGTCAAATTTGAGGGCTACGCCTTAGCCATAACCCAAAAAGTACAGCAGATAACAACAGCTGCTTCAGCAAGAACTAAATACTAAACCAAGAGACTCGTGTGCATAGTGTGATCCATGCACACACACACACACACACACACACACACACACACATACACACACACACACTCTTTCCGTGTATGAGTCAGTGTCCTGTATCACAAACAAAAATTTTAAAAAAGATTTTTCTCTTCAAAGTTTAGGTCAAGGACAGCTTACCTACATTTTACACAAACACAAGAAATGAATCTGTTAAAAATAGCGGTATCGCTATGGTACTGTCTGTATTTTAATCTTGAAAGCATGACACTTACCACGTTACATGGAAGAACAGTCGACAGCCCACTCTACTGCACTGCATGCAGGCTCCAGAGTAATTCTTGGTCGCATCCTTCTTCTTCTCATTGCAAATGTAGCACATCTGGACAGAGGTGTTACACACGCTTCATTATAGCATACTAACTAACTGTGCTTTCAAAATGCTCTCACTCATGCGCAGGCTTCGGGGCACCAATATTGTTTTATGGGTTTTTATCTAATGCGCAGGCTTCGGGGGCACCAATATTGTTTTATGGGGTTTTAAAAAAAAAAAAATTAAGTACAATATTCAAAAGAATACAATACTATTGTAGATAAGAACACATCACCGGCACCAGCAGTGACGGATCAAGAATTTAAAGATAAATGAAAATGTTGTCAGTTAGGAAAATAGGAATAAAAAAAAGCATTTGACACTATATACTTAACAACATCAATTTGATTGACGAATACATACCATATTTTAGAGACAACGAGGCGATAGGTTTTTCCCCAGACTGAGACCCCTGCGCCTTAGAATGTGACTAATAATACATACCATATTTTAGAGACAACGGGGCGATAGGTTTTTTCCTCAGACTGAGACCCCTGCGCCTTAGAATGTGACTAATAATACAGTAAGAAACTATCATTTTTTAAAATCAGAATTTTCTGTCAACTTTGGAGGGTGCACCTTATAATGAGGTGCGCCTTATAGTCCATAAAATATGGTCTATTCTTGAGATACAGACAGATTAATCACACTCATGAATCATTCAAATAACAGTTGTGACCAAAGATGTCATACAACTCACCGGTAACATCAAAACTGCCTCAGATAAAGAAGCAACCTGAGTTGTCTCCCTAAAGAGCCTGCTACACTACATACGATTCGCTGTTAATGCGATGCGATTGTGGGTCATGATTCACGTGAAATTCATGGCCTGAGTCTACTTGAGTACATAGAGCGAAAGTAGTAGAATTATTTTTAGACGGAAGCATTTCACGCATCGCATTGACAGCGAATCGTATGTAGTGTAGCAGGCCCTTTACAGCAGTTTGCTGTCAATGCTTTCCATTTCATGTTGATAGAATTACAAACCCTTACCAGCGTGCCAACTCATTTTAGTACTGACCTTGTTGAATCTCTCATGAGGAACAGACTTGAGAATAATAGGCTCCATCGTCTCGACATTGTGAAAACATGCCTCTGGGATGTACAGCGCGCACACTACGTGGCACCATCCTGTCCAAACACCAACATTGTTTTATTAACAACGGATTATATGAAGCAGGTGCACAGATGTTAAGAGCATTACAGCGCATGCATTATTTATTCATGAAAAATCGTGTTAAGTAGGTTAAGTATGTTAAGTGATCATATTTCAGCAAAGAAAAACTATGCTCATAACTCTATACTGACAGAGCTTGACATTATATATGTCACTATCTTCCTTGTAAGAAAAAAAAGAGAATTTCCTATCTTAATCCATTAAATTACCAATAATTTTAACACTAATAACAGCCAGTATGATAATGTTTTTAATGTGTGTGTGTGTGTGTGTGTGTGTGTGTGTGTGTGTATGTGTGTGTGTGTGTGTGTGTGTGTGTATCTGTGTGTGTATGTGTGTGTCACTGTGTGTGTGTGTGTGTGTGTGTGTGTGTGTGTGTGTGTGTGTGTGTGTGCTTGCATGCCTGTACACGCATGTGTGTGTGTGTTTGTGTCTGTCTAGATCTGTGCATGCGTACACAACACAAAATATGTACATGTGTGTATGTATGCATGTGACTTTGTGTGCCCGTACATGTGTATGTGGCAAAGGGTAAATCAGTATTACTGAATGTGTAAGGGTGGATGTGGGTGCTGGCATGCATGCATGCATGCACACTGTGTGAGTGTGAGTAAGATTAAAAGAAACAGACCACCAGAACTTTAGACAAACACTCTCACGTTATATAATAGACAGAAAGACAGAGAATTATACAATGAAAACACCCGAACGCCCACTTAGAACCGTAAATATTTCTAATTTTAATAATTCTTTATCGCACACACCCAACCACGGACTCTCTCAAAGACATAGAATTAGAGAGGAATAAAAACAGAATGCTACAGGAAAAGAGATAGAATTAGAGAGGAATAAAAACAGAATGCTACAGGAAAAGAGATAGAATTAGAGAGGAATAAAAACAGAATGCTACAGGGAAAGAGATAGAATTAGAGAGGAATAAAAACAGAATGCTACAGGAAAAGAGATAGAATTAGAGAGGAATAAAAACAGAATGCTACAGGAAAAGAGATAGAATTAGAGAGGAATAAAAACAGAATGCTACAGGAAAAGAGATAGAATTAGAGAGGAATAAAAACAGAATGCTACAGGAAAAGAGATAGAATTAGAGAGGAATAAAAACAGAATGCTACAGGAAAAGAGATAGAATTAGAGAGGAATAAAAACAGAATGCTACAGGAAAAGACATAGAATTAGAGAGGAATAAAAACAGAATGCTACAGGAAAAGACATAGAATTAGAGAGGAATAAAAACAGAATGCTACAGGAAAAGAGATAGAATTAGAGAGGAATAAAAACAGAATGCTACAGGAAAAGAGATAGAATTAGAGAGGAATAAAAACAGAATGCTACAGGAAAAGAGATAGAATTAGAGAGGAATAAAAACAGAATGCTACAGGAAAAGAGATAGAATTAGAGAGGAATAAAAACAGAATGCTACAGGAAAAGAGATAGAATTAGAGAGGAATAAAAACAGAATGCTACAGGGAAAGAGATAGAATTAGAGAGGAATAAAAACAGAATGCTACAGGAAAAGAGATAGAATTAGAGAGGAATAAAAACAGAATGCTACAGGGAAAGAGATAGAATTAGAGAGGAATAAAAACAGAATGCTACAGGAAAAGAGATAGAATTAGAGAGGAATAAAAACAGAATGCTACAGGAAAAGAGATAGAATTAGAGAGGAATAAAAACAGAATGCTACAGGAAAAGACATAGAATTAGAGAGGAATAAAAACAGAATGCTACAGGAAAAGAGATAGAATTAGAGAGGAATAAAAACAGAATGCTACAGGAAAAGACATAGAATTAGAGAGGAATAAAAACAGAATGCTACAGGAAAAGACAGAATTAGAGAGGAATAAAAACAGAATGCTACAGGAAAAGAGATAGAATTAGAGAGGAATAAAAACAGAATGCTACAGGGAAAGAGATAGAATTAGAGAGGAATAAAAACAGAATGCTACAGGGAAAGAGATAGAATTAGAGAGGAATAAAAACAGAATGCTACAGGAAAAGAGATAGAATTAGAGAGGAATAAAAACAGAATGCTACAGGAAAAGAGAATGACCAAATAAACGTTACACAAAGAAATTGTTCACAACATTTACCGCCCAAGTCTGTTCTCTTTAAAGCTCCGTCTTTTTGCGGGCACAGTTCACACCTCTGTTCAGACAAAAGAAGCCAAAAGACACACTCAAACCATGACAGATTTGTGTTCACATTTCATAACAATACCATCATTATTTGATTAGTCTGTTGCATAAATAGTTCCCCCACCTTCTGGAAGTTCTGTGCTTGTAACTTCCTTTAATCTGTCACTCTCTTTGACTCTGCCTTTTCCCTTTGCTTACTGTCATATATATCTACTACCTTTCTGCCTTACCGGTCCATTCTCCTGCCTTTTTTCAAGAAAAACTTTCAAAAAGATTTCCTCCGGCCGAAGTCAGACTTGCTTGGCCTAACTATTTCTTAGTTAGGCGCATAACGGCAGCATGACGCACGCATCTGCGCTCATAATTGACAGGAAACTGTCTGAGCGATCGAAGAAGAAGAAGAGAAGAAGCTTATAAGCTTAGCTTGTTTTGTAAAAACGCTGAAGCAAAAACACAAATGTCAGAATCGTCAGTAAGATGACGGAGGATGTTTAAGCAAAGAAGAACCACCAATCAATCAATCAATCAATCATTTATTGTCCTCATTTTAAAAGAAGGAAATTTGTCTTGCAGTCGATCAATTCTATACAATAAATACAAAATACAATACATCAATACAGACATCTTAAGGTGTCTGCACGTGTACACCCCCCACCCCCCACCCCACCACAGCGCGACAGGCCAGTCAACATAACTTGTCCGTCACTGTGCCGCCAGGGTGAAAGGTTGTACACCCCCCACCCCCCACCACAGCAACACAGCGACAGGCCAGTCAACATAACTTGCCCGTCACTGTGCCGCCAGGGTGAAAGGCTGTACACCCCCCACCCCCCACCACAGCAACACAGCGACAGGCCAGTCATCATAACTTGCCCGTCACTGTGCCGCCAGGGTGAAAGGCTGTACACCCCCCACCCCCCACCACAGCAACACAGCGACAGGCCAGTCATCATAACTTGCCCGTCACTGTGCCGCCAGGGTGAAAGGCTGTACACCCCCCACCCCCCACCACAGCGACAGGCCAGTCATCATAACTTGCCCGTCACTGTGCCACCAGGGTGAAAGGCTGTACACCCCCCACCCCCCACCACAGCAACACAGCGACAGGCCAGTCATCATAACTTGCCCGTCACTGTGCCGCCAGGGTGAAAGGCTGTACACCCCCCACCCCCCACCACAGCGACAGGCCAGTCATCATAACTTGCCCGTCACTGTGCCGCCAGGGTGAAAGGGTGTACACCCCCCACCCCCCACCACAGCAACACAGCGACAGGCCAGTCATCATAACTTGCCCGTCACTGTGCCGCCAGGGTGAAAGGGTGTACACCCCCCACCCCCCACCACAGCGACAGGCCAGTCATCATAACTTGCCCGTCACTGTGCCGCCAGGGTGAAAGGCTGTACACCCCCCACCCCCCACCACAGCGACAGGCCAGTCATCATAACTTGCCCGTCACTGTGCCGCCAGGGTGAAAGGCTGTACACCCCCCACCCCCCACCACAGCGACAGGCCAGTCAACATAACTTGCCCGTCACTGTGCCAAAGGCTGTACACCCCCCACCACAGAAAGGACAGGCCAGTACACCCCCCACCCCCCACCACAGCACACCCCCCACACAGCGACAGGCCAGTCATCATAACTTGCCCGTCACTGTGCCGCCAGGGTGAAAGGCTGTACACCCCCCACCACCCCACCACAGCGACAGGCCAGTCATCATAACTTGCCCGTCACTGTGCCGCCAGGGTGAAAGGCTGTACACCCCCCACCCAGCAACAGCGACAGGCCAGTCATCATAACTTGCCCGTCACTGTGCCACCAGGGTGAAAGGCTGTACACCCCCCACCACAGCGACAGGCCAGTCATCATAACTTGCCCGTCACTGTGCCGCCAGGGTGAAAGGCTGTACACCCCCCACCCCCCACCACAGCAACACAGCGACAGGCCAGTCATCATAACTTGCCCGTCACTGTGCCACCAGGGTGAAAGGCTGTACACCCCCCACCACAGCGATAGGCCAGTCATCATAACTTGCCCGTCACTGTGCCACCAGGGTGAAAGGGTGTACACCCCCCCAACCCCCCACCACAGCGACAGGCCAGTCATCATAACTTGCCCGTCACTGTGCCGCCAGGGTGAAAGGCTGTACACCCCCCACCCCCACCACAGCGATAGGCCAGTCATCATAACTTGCCCGTCACTGTGCCGCCAGGGTGAAAGAGTGTACACCCCCCACCATATTGAACATCTTCACACAGCATGCAGGCCACTTTCATCATAACTTGCCCGTCATCTGTGCCACAAATTTCTAAAACATGGTTAAAGGCTGTATATGATGATTAAAACCACACACACACACACAGGTGGGCCCACACAAAAAAACACAAAAGCACCACATCTACGCACCCAACCAACACACACACACACTGTACAATACATTTGCATAAGGGCAGACACCCCTCACTCAACCACCCTCCCCCCTACCGCCACCCCTCCTCCCACACACAGATGACACACACACACACTAAACATTTAAGCGTATATAAAATATTTAACTAGGATAAAATAACAAAAATTTAACAAGTTTATGGTTTTAACATTAAAACATTTACACAATATTGAGTCATTTTATTGCCCAAACCCTCACTATCTCTTGATTTTCTTCCATTATCTCTCTCTCTCTTTTCTCACACACACACACACGCAAAATTGTGCACACACACACACACACTCACACACAACACAAAAGCACTCACATCACGCACACCAACACACACACACACACACACACGCGCACAACACATTTGCACACACACTCAGACACACACTCACACACTGTGTGACACACCACGCACACACACACACACACACCACAGACACCTCACACACACACTGAAGAACACAGACACACACACTACATTTAAGACACAGATCAAAATGATTTATACTCGGAGGTACAATACACAATTCTCTCAGAAAAGTAGGTCTTTCTTTCTTTATGGGATTGACATTGCACATGGACACAGTGGCAGAGTCATTTTAACAAGACAAACTACTCTTTCCTGGAACTCGCATTTGCTTATTACCAAGGACCGGAAGGAACTGATTAAAAAATCTGATCCAAAATGAGTTTGAAACTCTTATAAGGAAGGGGGATGGTGAGATGACTTACAAGGGACACACATTTTAATATGACTTACAAACACAAGGTGAAAGTGACAGAACAAGTAGGTCACATGGTGATATGACTGACACAGTCTTATAATGGGGGACACTGCTACATAACAGAGGTTGAGACTGTACACAAATCACAGATGGTGAGAAACAGAGACATAGATGGTGACTCTGGCCTACTCTTTCACTGTGACTCGCACTTGCGGCAATACCACACACCGTGAAGGACTGATACAATGCCGTAACATGCTGAAAAACAAAACAACAAAGTTTGAAACTGCTACAAGGAATCATAGATGGTGAGATGCAGTCTGAAACCATCTCAGAACATAATTTCCCTCCAAGTCTCTTTCTCTAGAGCTCTAATTTCTTTCTTCACTCAGTTTCAAATCCAGTTTTTTTCCATCACTCACAGAACTATCTTCTCTTCACGGGTAAATATGTGAATGTTGCTGAATTGGGGGGTATAGCTCTTCAACGGAATAGATGATTTTCAGGAAGAAAAACACACAACAAAAAACAGGGGAGAACATTACATTAAAATTAGAGTTCTCGACCTTGATCGAATCAGTCAAGCTATAACATGGGTGCAACTCCCCCAAATGAAAAAAAAACCTGAAAGGCAGGGGTCCAGAGACCCATGGCCCCGGCAGGGTACAGGGGCAGAGCCCTGTCAGATGATTCAGGGGTGCAACTTAAGAAATGGAGGTTCACTGACAAAAGTTATGTGAAACAGAGACTTACCACTCCAAGGCCGCTCTTTCCTGTGACAAATCGCATTTGCGGCAATACCAAGGACCTGGTAAAAAACTGATATAATGAAAGAGTAAAACATGCTGAAAAACAAAACAACAAAGTTTGAAAGTGCTACAAGGAATGCATTAGATGGTGTAATTCAGTCTGAAACCATCTCAGAACCATGAATTACTCCCTCCAAGTTGCGAACAATTCTCTAGAGCTCTAAAGGACAAGAGCTCTTTCAGTTCACTACAGTATTCAAATCCAGTTTTTTTGACCATCAATCACAGAACTATCGTTCAGCTTCACGTATAAATATTATTGAATGTTGCAATTCAATTGGGAAGGTATAGCATCTTCAACGGAATAGATTGATTTTCAGGAAGAAAAAAACAGCAACAAAAAACAGGGGAGAACATTACAATTAAAATTAGAGTTCTCGCATACATGATCGACTATTATTGTGACCCTTCCAAGCAGCATTGACATGAGTCGCAACTCCATACATGTATTATATCAAGACTATTATTGTAACCCTTCCAATTCAGCATTGACAGAAGTCGTTTCAGGGACCCATGTATTATATCAAGCTATTATTGTACAGGGGCAATTCAGCCCCGTTTCAGATACGATTCAAGGGTATTATTGTAACCCTTCCCCAAAATGAACAAAACTGAAAGCATACAGGGTTATATCAGGGACCCAATTCAGCATTGACCCAAGGTTTCAGGTTACATGGGCAAGACTATTATTGTCGGATGAATTCAGGGGGGACACAAGTCTTAAGAGCAGAGATGTATTAATCAAGACAGACAAGTAACCCTTCCAATTCAGCATTGACAAGCCGTTTCAGCATACATGTATTATATCAAGACTATTATTGTAACCCTTCCAATTCAGCATTGACACAAGTCGTTTCAGCTACATGTTTATATCAAGACTATTATTGCCCTTCCAATTCAGCATTGTGGTCGTTTCAGCATACATGTATTCTATCAAGACTATTATTGTAACCCTTCCAATTCAGCATTGACACAAGTCGTTTCAGTTTACATGTATTAATCAAGACTATTATTGTAACCCTTCCAATTCAGCAAAGAAGTAGCAGCATACATGCTATTTAACAATCAAACGCAGCACCAGGCGAAAGTACTGGTGCGAGTGTACTGCTGGTGCGAGTGTACTGCTGGTGCGAGTGCATTAGGCGAGTGTAACTTCCTGTTTGTGTTTGACCAATTCTATCAAGCTTGCCTTCACCATGAGATTACTCCCCTAAATTATTTGTGAACATTTCCCGTTGAAACTTAAGCCAGTAAAGGACAAGAGCTCCGTTTCAGTTTCAGCATACATGTATTCTATCAAGACTATTATTGTAACCCTTCCAATTCAGCATTGACACAAGTCGTTTCAGCATACATGTATTCTATCAAGACTATTATTGTAACCCTTCCAATTCAGCATTGACAGGAGTCGTTTCAGCATACATGTATTCTATCAAGACTATTATTGTAACCCTTCCAATTCAGCATTGACAGAAGTCGTTTCAGCATACATGTATTATATCAAGACTATTATTGTAACCCTTCCAATTCAGCATTGACAGGAAGTCGTTTCAGCATACATGTATTATATCAAGACTATTATTGTAACCCTTCCAATTCAGCATTGACAGGAGTCGTTTCAGCATACATGTATTATATCAAGACTATTATTGTAACCCTTCCAATTCAGCATTGACACAAGTCGTTTCAGCATACATGTATTATATCAAGACTATTATTGTAACCCTTCCAATTCAGCATTGACAGGAGTCGTTTCAGCATACATGTATTATATCAAGACTATTATTGTAACCCTTCCAATTCAGCATTGACACAAGTCGTTTCAGCATACATGTATTATATCAAGACTATTATTGTAACCCTTCCAATTCAGCATTGACAGGAGTCGTTTCAGCATACATGTATTATATCAAGACTATTATTGTAACCCTTCCAATTCAGCATTGACACAAGTCGTTTCAGCATACATGTATTCTATCAAGACTATTATTGTAACCCTTCCAATTCAGCATTGACAGAAGTCGTTTCAGCATACATGTATTCTATCAAGACTATTATTGTAACCCTTCCAATTCAGCATTGACACAAGTCGTTTCAGCATACATGTATTATATCAAGACTATTATTGTAACCCTTCCAATTCAGCATTGACACAAGTCGTTTCAGCATACATGTATTATATCAAGACTATTATTGTAACCCTTCCAATTCAGCATTGACAGAAGTCGTTTCAGCATACATGTATTATATCAAGACTATTATTGTGACCCTTCCAATTCAGCATTGACACAAGTCGTTTCAGCATACATGTATTATATCAAGACTATTATTGTAACCCTTCCAATTCAGCATTGACAGGAGTCGTTTCAGCATACATGTATTATATCAAGACTATTATTGTAACCCTTCCAATTCAGCATTGACACAAGTCGTTTCAGCATACATGTATTATATCAAGACTATTATTGTAACCCTTCCAATTCAGCATTGACAGGAGTCGTTTCAGCATACATGTATTATATCAAGACTATTATTGTAACCCTTCCAATTCAGCATTGACAGAAGTCGTTTTCCTATGATAAGGAAGCTGACTGAAGAACATAAGTCACCTCTATTTTAAGAATTCCCTCTAAAAAGTCAGAATCGGTTTTAAATTGGAGGGCTCTTATAAGTTATAATGGAGGTTTTAGACATAAAATATACCGGGTAGTAAGATACATTAATCTGTGCCCCCCCCCCCCCCAAAAAAAAAATCAGTTTTAAATGAGTCTTTTAATAGAGGCTTGACTGTAACAGTAACACAATAACAGGCAAGGTTAATTTAAAACCAACAAAGCTTAACAACAATCTGAAGCTCTGAAGTACTGCCACTAGTGCCAGTTCTGTAAACGATATCAAAACAGAAGTATTTATTGCAAAATGTTGTGGAACAAGGGCTTAAATATATATATATATAAATTGCATGTCTCGTCATCTGTCCCAGTGTCTCTATCTCTATGCAACAAGTTTATATTCCACACCCTACTGTCTAGACTGCTGAACCAATCATAATGAAAATTGGCAAAATCTTCTCTGATCTATCCCTATGATGCTGTCTATTAACATAAATCAATGCAATATTCACGTATGTGCCCCTAGGGGAGATAATTTATGACAGAAAAGAGCAGTCAATTGCTTTTTCGGTCAACACATTATCTCCCCTAGGGTTGAGAAACCTGATTATTGCCAGAATCATTTGATTTTAAAAAACAATGCCTAAATTTTCATCTTAGAATTTACTTATTGTTCACTCTCGCTCTCTCTCAAACTGTCAAAGTCGCCCCCCCCCCCCCCCCCCCCCCCCTCTCTGAGTCTCTCTCTCTCTCTCTCCTGTATTTTTTCTCAGATTTTCTTCTTCATGATCTTTCTTACTTTAGTTAGTGCTTGAACATCAGGGCTCCCATGGACCCCCATTTGGGGGTCTATGAAGCACTAAAATTCTAAAGGGCCCTCTAAAAGAATGTGCAGGGGGTCCCAGGGATGCACTAGAAACATTCTTTTTAGCATTGGCAATGCCACTGGGACCCTCTATCCCGCCTCTAGGACCCTCTATACTGTAAGTGAAGGAGTCCCTGGGACCCCTTGTTTTACGAGACGACTGGGAGCCCTGGAACACTGATGTTTTTTGCATGTGTTATAATTCATGTTTTCCATTTTCTTCTTCATTATTTAGATTTTTGGGTTGTTTTTGTTTGTTTGAGAGCAAGATGTAAACAAGCCCGTGTGCAGAAAGTTCTCCAGATTGTCAAGGGACTGTGTCAATTACCTGTATTGACCCCTCCTTTTGTGCAGCCAGGAGCCAAATGATCAGAAGTCAGCACTAACATTAAAAAAGTAAAATTTAAACTAACTTCTAGTTCTACAGTGGCCCATCATTTCGGAAGTTGACCAAGGGTCACATGACCCATGAAGTTTGACAACAATTTGAAGCTCTGAGCCTATTGTGCGCTTATTCTTTTCCCTCAATAAAAAAGGTTTGTTCGCTCATTCGTTCATTCTCTCTTGAGGCTGGGAGTAGGTTTTTACATTGTGTGTGTGCACATCACAGGTTCATTCTCTCTTGAGGCTGGGAGTAGGTTTTTACATTGTGTGTGTGTACATCACAGGTTCATTCTCTCTTGAGGCTGGGAGTAGGTTTTTACAGGTTCGTGTGTGCACATCAGGCAGGTTGGGAGTAGGTCTTGAGGCTGGGAGTAGGTTTTTCACAGGTTCATTCTCTCTTGAGGCTGGCTGGGAGTAGGTTTTTACATTGTGTGTGTGCACATCACAGGTTCATTCTCTCTTGAGGCTGGGAGTAGGTTTTTACATTGTGTGTGTGCACATCACAGGTTCATTCTCTCTTGAGGCTGGGAGTAGGTTTTTACATTGTGTGTGCACATCACAGGTTCATTCTCTTGAGGCTGGGAGTAGGTTTTTACATTGTGTGTGTGCACATCACAATTCATTCTCTCTTGAGGCTGGGAGTAGGTTTTTACATTGTGTGTGCACATCACAGGTTCATTCTCTCTTGAGGCTGGGAGTAGGTTTTTACATTGTGTGTGCACATCACAGGTTCGTTCTCTCTTGAGGCTGGGAGTAGGTTTTTACATTGTGTGTGTGCACATCACAGGTTCGTTCTCTTGAGGCTGGGTGTAGGTTTTTACATTGTGTGTGTGCACATCACAGGTTCATTCTCTCTTGAGGCTGGGTGGGAGTAGGTTTTTACATTGTGTGTGCACATCACAGGTTCGTTCTCTCTTGAGGCTGGGTGGGAGTAGGTTTTTACATTGTGTGTGCACATCACAGGTTCGTTCTCTCTTGAGGCTGGGAGTAGGTTTTTACATTGTGTGTGCACATCACAGGTTCATTCTCTCTTGAGGCTGGGAGTAGGTTTTTACATTGTGTGTGCACATCACAGGTTCGTTCTCTCTTGAGGCTGGGAGTAGGTTTTTACATTGTGTGTGCACATCACAGGTTCATTCTCTCTTGAGGCTGGGAGTAGGTTTTTACATTGTGTGTGTGCACATCACAGGTTCATTCTCTCTTGAGGCTGGGAGTAGGTTTTTACATTGTGTGTGTGCACATCACAGGTTCATTCTCTCTTGAGGCTGGGTGGGAGTAGGTTTTTACATTGTGTGTGTGCACATCACAGGTTCATTCTCTCTTGAGGCTGGGTGGGAGTAGGTTTTTACATTGTGTGTGTGCACATCACAGGTTCGTTCTCTCTTGAGGCTGGGAGTAGGTTTTTACATTGTGTGTGCACATCACAGGTTCGTTCTCTCTTGAGGCTGGCTGGGAGTAGGTTTTTACATTGTGTGTGTGCACATCACAGGTTCGTTCTCTCTTGAGGCTGGGAATAGGTTTTTACATTGTGTGTGTGCACATCACAGGTTCGTTCTCTCTTGAGGCTGGGTGGGAGTAGGTTTTTACATTGTGTGTGTGCACATCACAGGTTCGTTCTCTCTTGAGGCTGGGAGTAGGTTTTTACATTGTGTGTGTGCACATCACAGGTTCGTTCTCTCTTGAGGCTGGGAGTAGGTTTTTACATTGTCATTGTGTGTGTGACCCATTTAAAGAGAGTGCATCTGCTATTTGGTCTGGCACATTGTTCCAGGCTGGCATTTAGTGTTAATCACTCTCATTCACACACAATTGCATGCGTGTGGGAGGAGGGGGAAGGGGTGCGGGGGTATGTATACTGTCTATATTTTCGGGGAAAATGAAACTGAAACACAGTGGCTATGGTTATGGGGTTGTTGCAACACTCAGACCATGTTCAGGGATAGTAACTCTTCCTAGTCATAGTCAAATCTTTCGTCAACAAATGCATTTTCTTATTTCGTAAGTTAATGCATCTAGGTTTCGCTGAAATAAGGAATAGGGATAGGATTAGGAACATGTTAGAGTTAATGTTAGTAGTTTTCAATTTGAAAACATTTGCACACAATTTATGTGTCCTATGATTGAGCCCCGTAACCGTAGCCTGGAGAACGTGAGTTTCGGGCCCGTAACCCTAGCTTAGAGCTGCCAAACTGAAAACACTTTTACTTCCGCTTCCATAGATGTTAGGGCCACATCGTGGCATAATCATCGACAAAACTAGGGGAGAGCAAGCCCTAATCTAGAGTTTTTATGACCAGGCCAGCCAGTGCACGTTCAGCGTGTGACCAGCATGATGGGTGCTGTTTACTCCTTGGGGGTCAGTTGGAGGAGGGTCTTAAAATCCCCCAATGACCCAGCAGAAACAACTCTGTCGTCCAAGCTGTTCCCGGAGGCATTCAAAACAGCCCTCCATAAACCACCCTGCCTCAGTCACCTCCCCCTCCACCCTTTGCCCAAACCACACATTAAATTAGCGAAGTAGGGGCCATAGATCAAAGTAAATGAAGGGCAGGAGCTGTGCTGGTCAGGGTTCGCCCCCGAGGACCGCTACGGTAGCCGGATTGGTCTTGCCTGGATACTGCGAAATAAAGGTCTATGGTCTTTTTTTTTCATGCAACATGTGCAGCCTTACGGTCAAGCATGACCCCTAAATACAAATACTCCTTTGCATGTATCATGTGAGACCCCTTTCCCTGGCTTATCTATGGGGGCTTAACGGTCGTGTATGACACTCTGCATGCATCATGTGGGGCCCGGGTGTCTCCGGCTAGACCGGGGCATTTAACGGTCATGTATGACTTTTAATACTTTTAAAAAAGCTTCACAACTTGTTTTGCCCCTACTTTTGTGTGTGTGTGTGTGTGTGTGTGTGTGTGTGTGTGTGTGTGTGTGTGTGTGTGTGTGTGTGTGTGTCAGTGTGTGTGTGTGTGTGAATGGGAATGTTTATAGTTTTATTTCTTTGTAAAGCGCCATGAATAGAATTTTCTAGATATGTGCGCTATATAAGTGCCAATTAATATTATTATTATTACTAGCGCAACGCCGAGTACCAGTAACGCCTAGTAACGGTAACGCCTAGTAACGGTAATGCCAAGTACTGGTAACGCTGAGTACAGCAAATTTGAAGCGATTCGGTTAAGAAACGGTGGAGTTATAAGGCCCCGTTTCCCATTGGCGCTGCTCTGAGAGTGATGCGCTCTCCCTAGTAACGGTAACGCCTAGTAACGGTAACGCCAAGTACTGGTAACGCTGAGTACAGCAAATTTGAAGCGATTTCGTTAAGAAACGGCAGAGTTATAAGGCCCCGTTTCCCGTTGGTGCTGCTCTGAGAGTGACGCGCTCTCCCGATTTTCTTCAAATTTGCTGCCAGGCTTTGCCCCGGTGACAGCAAGCCTGACAGCAAATTTGACGCGATTCGGTTGAAAACCGGCGGAATTATAAGGCCCGTTTTGCATCATGCTGCTGTTATGCACCCAAGTAATGGATTCGCTTCCGGTTTGGCACATTGATAGTCACCGTCCCCGGTCATATATCTGCCAAATATGAATGCAATCGGTCCAGAAATACCGGAGATACGGGCGCCGAAAGGCCGTCGGATGCGCGTTTCGCGCATTTGCAAAACCGCGCAAATGACACGGCCACCTCGGTTGCCGTTGCCATCGCCCCGTTAGGGCTCACAGCAAATTTGAAGCGAATTGGTCGAAAAACGGCGGAGTTATAAGGCCCGTTTTGTTTTTCACACACACACGGACGGACAGTTGGCTTTTTACTATATGATTACTTGCTACTTAATCCATGTCTTTCCCCTCTATCATATGTTTCCCCCCCTACCCCACCCCCCACCCTTTTTTTAAATTTAATCCTTGAATCGGTAAAGGTCAAGATGTGCCACCCCCCCTACATTTCTCGGTTAATTCCATTTTTCCGTTTTTGCCTTTCTTACCAAACATAAATAGCTGTATTTTATTAACCTTTTCAGCTAATTATCTTTTTGGAATACTAACCCTAACCCTAACCCTAGCCCTGCCCCCCCTATGTAGTGCAGTACATCGCCGCATTTGTCACACTCGTGGTTCATTGCGTATTTCCGTCTTATACACAAAGTTATAGAAGGGGGGGTAGGGTTAGGGTTAGGGTTAGTATTCCAAAAAGATAATTAGGTCAAAATGTTCATAAAATACAGCTTTACGTATGGTAAGAAAGGCAAAAACAGAAAAATTGAATTAACCGAGAAATGCAGGGGGGGGTGGCACATCTTTACCTTTACCCTTGAATCAAATCTTCAATACCTAACTAACTTCCTTCAATTCTGAATCTCATAAATAAAATATACTAGTATATATACTATTTTACATAGTAAACGGAGTATCTACAAATACTTAACAAGTTAAATTATCCCTGACTATCTTGGGCTCTATCTGACTTCTCAGTTCTCTTCTTCTTCAAGATTCTCTTGAGTTGAGGGACCACAATATCTTATCTTTTTTTTTTCTACTCTATCTTTGCTGAACTTATTTTCTTTCTTTTCCGTACTAGTAGTTACCCCCTAAAATGCAGCAGAATCTTCAACATGATGAAGTCGGATGCCTAAGGAGAAGAAGAATCATGGAGCATATATATATTATATATTGTCACCAGTACAATCATGCACCACCTGGAACAGGGGATACTCTGCAGACACCAGCACGGCTTCAGAAAGGGGAGGTCATGTGAAACACAACTTCTGGAATTTGTCGACGAACTCATGGAAAACATGGAAAACGGGCGGCAGACAGACATCTTTGTCATGGACATCGCGAAAGCGTTTGACAAGGTCAGCCACAGTCTCCTCCTGCACAAGCTCCATAACAATGGGATTCGTGGTGAAATCAACAGGTGGATCACAGACTTCCTCAGAGACAGACGCCAGGCAGTGGTGGTAAATGCCAGGCAGTGGTGGGTCTCTTCCAGCTTTACTGATGTCCGCTCAGGAGTACCACAAGGCTCAGTCTTAGGACCCTGCCTTTTCTTAGCGTACATTATTCGTTCATTAATGATCTACCTGAGAAGCTGACATAAACAGCACGGATCTTCGCTGAGGATACTGCTGTCTACACGTTAGTTGCAGCGGCCCAGTATCATGACCAGCTAGAGGATGACCTCCATCGGCTCGCTTAGTGGGAGAAGAGCTGGGATATGGTTTTCCACCCTGGCAAGTGTAACACCTTGAGCATATCAAGAAGCAGAAAGCCCCGGCAGCATCATTACCAGCTGCATGGCCACAACTTACAAGCAGTCGACTCCATAAAATACCTTGGAGTTACTCTGACAAAGGAGCTGAGCTGGAAGAAGCACGTCAAGATCATCTGCGCGCAAGCCAACAAGACTCTAGGCTTCCTGAGAAGAAATTTGAAAGTAATCTCCCAGACCATCAGGGAGTTGGCCTACAAATCATTCGTCCGTCCGGTCCTAGACGTGAGTATGCATCATCAGTCTGGGACCCTCACCAACAACAGGACATCGACAAGCTGCAAGAAGAAGAGGTGTACATGGACACTGCAACAAAAACTCATTCGTCCGTCCGGTCCGACAAGCCAGCTTCCTCCCACGCACAATCCGGGACTGGAACGAGCTGCCCCAGGAAGCTGTGCAGGCCAAGACCATCGGCACCTTTGTGTCTCCAAATTATCCAGCAAACCTCCACCCTCCCTCCCCCCTCCTCCCCCAATTCCCTCCACCTCTGCCCCCTCCCCCTGTATTAAGGCGCTCTTCCGCATATCCCCAATTTCTACAGTGACAGAATAGTCAAGTTTGACTGTGGTCACTTATAGGAAGGAAGGAAGGGGGAAGAAGTAGAAGATATTTCAATTCAAAGTTCTGCAAACTGCTTTACCTTGATGAACGGCGACATTGCACCCGTGCCCGTCACAGTATACTAAGGGATTCTCTTTCCAGCCACGCTCATCGGAACATACACAGCAACCACCAACCATCTCCTTCATTTTCTTTCATGAAAAAACTAATAAGTGGTGGTATGCACGGTCCTAAAGACGATGTACCAACCCTTGTTTTTCTTTCACCATGCATCTCCACGTTTGGTCATTGTGTGCATGCGCATGGGAATCTCTTTTTGCTACAAACTAAAACATAACAAACGAACAACCCATCCCATTTTGCTAAGTAGCGTGATATTCCTATGGGGTTCAGGTTTCATTAGATGAATGAAAGAATTTATTGACAAAGCAAAGTAATTTTATTTTATTTTGAGATAGAAAAAATAACTTTTTAACATTTTGCCAAAATTTGGTAAAAAGATAAAAAGTATTCTATTAGAGTTTTCTCCCCTGGAATTAATATAACGCACGTGTTGTTTGACCAATATTTTCTACTTTTTGACGCCACCAGGTTCTTCTTCTCCTTGGACAGCCACACAGCAACAATATGAGTCGACCTGTTCATCAAAATCGTAGGAAAGTAAGTAGAATGACAGGACAGTGAAGAGGCCTAATGTCCTAACTGTTTCTGTTTCAGTGTTTGTAAAACTTGCACCTGTGACCTAATAATATTAACAAATTCAAAAACCTCCTGGACAAAGACCCAAACCTTAGTAAATTAAAATACCAATATATGACTAATACTAGTAATAGTCTACCAAAACCGTCACAGCTGTGCCAACTGAATTTTAAAAAAGAAAATGTGTTAAGTGGAATACCTCAGGCTCAAGCCAAGGGAGCATTCTTGGCCCAGTTCTCTTTACATTTTTTAATCACAGGAATTCTTCCGACAATAGGCCTTCCTCAGCCTCTGACGTCGGCTCCCAGTTGAAAACTCGCGTTGGGTGATCTTTTTCTGTATTATATTTGAAAGGCTCGTTGCGCCATAGTTTGTCCAATCGTGCCTCAAACGATTTAACTGAGGGGGCATTCACTACGTATGGTGGCAAGCCGTTCCAAATGTCCACACTGCGGCAGACGAAAGAGTACTTTCTGACATTTAGTCGTACTTGGTTCTTTTTTACTTTATATTGGTGGCTCCGTATGTTGTGCTCTGGAGTGTGTAACTCTATAAAGTTTGCTACTCCTTCATCGTACTTTGCAGTCATGATTTTGTACATGTATTTCTATCATGTCACCTCTTAGTCTCCTGTATTTCAGCGTAGGTAAATTTTGTTTAGGCGTTCTTCATATGATAAGTCTCCAAGTCCAGGAACCATTCTAGTCGTTCACCATTTTCAATTACAGTTTCTTGTCTTTTGTAGATTGGTGCAAACTTGGTAGCGTACTCCACATGTGGCCGGACTTGCTTTGTGCAGAAGCAGAAATGTCTGTTGTCTACATATTCATATGTCCGTCGTATGATCCATGATAGAATTGGCCATTCTTTCGTATGTCGGTCATCAAATATAACTTATAAGTTTCCCTATGAGTAATGAAGACTCCGATGTTCTTCTCTACTCTTGAGTGTTTTATCTCTGTTCTGTCTGGTCCCATAGTATATCTGTGGTTTTGCAGCTTTGATTTTCCAATTCTCATTGTTGCACATTTCTCAGGGTGGAATTTCAGCAATGATTCTTTGGTCCAGTCAAATATGTTGTCAATGTCTTGTAGTTTGTCACAGTCTTCCTACCCTATTATTTCCCTAAATACTTTAGTGTCATCCGCAAATAAGTATACGTCAGAGTTTTCTGCCACACCTGGTAATGAATTTATGTATATCACAAATAAAATTGGACCTAAAACAGACCCCTGAGGGATTCCACTTAAAACTCTATGCCAGCTTGATTCACTCCCATTAACTATTACCCTCTGTTCTCGTTCATGTAAGAAATTCTTAATCCAATCCAATATGGGCCCAGATATTCCATAGTGTTCTAGGATTTTCAAAAGTCTGCCATGTGGGACCTTGTCAAAAGCCTTCATGAAATCACAGTAGACCACGTCAACACATCCCCCCCTATCAAGAACTTCCGTCCAGATATCAAGAACCTTAATTAACTGTAGAACAGTCGAACGCCCACTGATGAAACCAAATTGTTTGTCACTCAGGAGGTGGTTGTTATTAATAAAATTAACCAGTGAGTCCCTTATAAGTGTTTCGATAAGCTTGCAGACAATGCTTGTTAGACTAATTGGTCTATAGTTCCCAGCTAAAATCTTACTGCCCTTCTTATGTATATATATGTATTTTATAAATGACTTACCTGAAGAAATAAAAAGCTATTGTAAAATCTTTGCAGATAATACGAAAATTGATAATATAACGAAAAATCATGATGTATTACAAAAAGACTTAGATTTTGGTTAGGTGGTCAGAAACTAATCTGGTCTTTCATTAAATGCTACAAAATGTAAAAGCATGCATTTGGGAAAAGTAATTTACAAAATGCATAATAATGGTGTAGAAAAAATGCTCTGAGGAAAAAGACAGTAATATTTGATGAGACTGAAATTTGATGAACAACTAAGTTAAGCAAATCAGAAAATTGGTATAATTAAACGTCTTTCTTATTCAAGGAGACTTGAAGGACACTTTTTTATGCTTGGTTGAAACAAAGAAAGACCTCATTTAGAATATGGAAATTGTATTTAATTTGGTATCCAGGTTTAAACTAATTAAAGAGACAGTAAAAAATTTACAAGACGAGCAAGGAGAATTATAATGTCTCTTATTCAGATTCAAAGAACTAAATACCTAAAATATTTGATAAGGTAATTAGGGGTGACCTAATTCAAACTTATAAAATATTTAATAGTGTAGATGACCTAAATGTACATGATTTATTCACAATATCAGATTATGACAAAACAAGGAACAGTACCGACAAAATATTCATTCAATATTGTAGGACTAACAATAGAAAATTTTATTTTACTAACAGAGTTGCACCTGTGTGGAATAAATTACCACCTAACATGAAAAGAGCACAAAATACTAACATTTTAAAAACCTTCTCGACGAATGGAATGACTATAAGGCAGTTATGTATGATTACGATGAAAAATATTAACAAAAACTGAGTGTGCGACAGACCGAGACAAATAATTAAACAAAATGAAAGATGGGATAGGAAAGCCTTACAGCTATGTTTGAGTCCCTAATCCTAATCCTAATCCTAAAAGAAGAAAAAAGAAAAGACGCTTGAGAGGCCGTGAGGCCTAGTCGTCCAAATAAGTTAATTAACCTGACCTGACCTGACCATAAGTCGCAGACGCCTTTTCTGACGATAAATCGCGACGGAACTTCATCGTCATCACCTCACATAACTATGATAAGCAGGGGTCGCGCTAGTGTTTTTGAAAACGCGTTTTGCTTATGCAACGTCGGCAAACAAATGCGTAAGAGGTAAGGGAAGCAAAAAATTGCGTCAAAGAACAAAATGATCAATCTAAACTAAAAACAATGAAAACAAGACCAGCAACAAAAACATGCATTTTTATTCACTAACCAGTCATTTTCGGCGATCCTCAAAGTCGACACGAGCTTACAGTGATTTTCCCGACACACTGCACTGCGCCTACGTCACAGCAGTACTGGACGGAATCTGAATAACTAATAAACAAGAAAGGATGGGATACTTACCTCCTCTGAAAGCAGTGGCACTTTTCTATAGTCTGTTCCAATGTTTGGTGTAGCAGAACCACTATACGTGTAGGGACTGTAGGACTTCTAAAGTCTGATTCACCATCTAGACTCAGATACGATTTTGAGCGGACGTCATTTTGCGTACGGATTACGCATAAACGCCGTAAAAATGCGTTAGCGATTTTTAAAACGCATCAAATACGCAAGAAACATGCATTAGCGCGACCCCTACATAAGGCCATAAGCCTTTTGCCCTCATTGGTGGTGATTGTTATTCTTTTTAGTTTTAGTACAGAATGAATAAAACTGTCTGGTGTTGGTTAGTGTTTTGGTTAGTTTAAAATTGTGTCCTCGAGTACTGAGTAGTAGTATGACTAGATAAGTAGAAATGCATTTAAGGGCAGGTTAGACAGACATTACAGAAATTTCCAGCATAGCCTAGAGCCATCATCCACCCTCAGACAAGAGGCTCCCAAAATGTGGAGCGACCCGACCAACGAAGGGGACAAATTTATAGACCCGCTACAGGCTGCTAGCCTTCCAGCGGAAAGGAACCTGTGACTAGTGTGAGAGGTGCAGTAGTTGAGGAATCATACAAACCATGCAAAATGTTATACAGGCATCAGAATTGTCAGAGGATCAGCTAATTTCAGAGGATTGATAATTTCTGACAGAGGATTGGCCTCTTCTGACAGAGGTTTTGCCTTTTCATTTAGAGATATCTTTTTTCTGAAATAGCATTTTATAGTGATCTCACTGCATAAACTGATAAAGCCTTTTGGGTCATGTTGGGAATTGATTTCAGTGTTATCCCACTATAGTCTGGGGCCTTGATAGCCCTTGTACCGCGGTTTTCAGAGGATTGGACTTCAGACTATTCTGATGCCTGTTTATAAACCTCTATCATGTCTCCTCGCACCCTTCTATATTCCAAGCTTGGTAGATTTAGCCAAACTTGGAGGGCGCATGAACCTACTAGAAAACAGAACGAGAAAGACCTACTGCTTACCCTGGGTTAAGACCACTAAACCCCCCAGTTCAGCCGGAAGGGCCCAGGCCCCACTTCCAGAAGCAAGCAAAGAAAACCAAAAAAACCACCCTAGTAGGCTAGTGCTAGTGGTCAGTAGTTGCAGGCTCAGATGGTGATCTGGTCAGCGCTGATGAAAGTGCGCTGACAGAGCCTGCAGTGACAGTGGCCTCACTTAGTTGGTTCCAATCCATGGCAGTCCGGATGAAGAAGGAGCTACGATGTTGCTCCGTTCTCGCGTTGGGGACACGAAATCCACAGGAGTGGTTTATGGCCTGTCTTTCTAAGATGTTGGTTGTTTTGAACCCCTCAAATCTAGTTGGCTTTATCCTGCGACGATTTGTGATGACCGACCTGAGGAATGTATCTGCTGGAAGGGCTGGGAGGAGGCCTTCAGCTATCTTATAAAAGAGGCTGAGGTGTTGGTGCCTGTGTCTTTCCTCCAGGGGAGGCAGGTCTAGAGTCTTGAGCATGCCACTTACGCATCCCGGACTTCTGGATCTATAATAATCCCCGGTGATAAAGCGTGCTGCTTGGCGTTGCACTCTCTCCAGCTTTTCCGTGTCCTGGCTCTGGTACGGATCCCACACCGTCGCACTGTACTCCAGCTTGGATCGGACCAAGGCAATGTACGCCAGGCGTCTGCATCCTCTAGGACAATTCCGGAGATTCCGGCGGAGGAATCCTGGGGTCGATCCAGCTTTATGGCATATGTTTGCAATGTGGGAAGACCACTTCAAGTTACTCGAGATTTGTACTCCAAGATAAGGGGTCTCATGCACCTGCTTCAGGAAGACTCCACTTAGGCTGTAGAGGAAGGATGAAGTGTTTCTAAGAGATGTTTCTAACTAACTGACCTGACCTTCTTCTTCTTCTTCTTCTTCTTCTTCCATCAATCATCCACCTTCATCGATTTGATCAATTGATGAGACCTGACCTAGAACATGAAGTTTGATATGATTTTTTCAAGATCTTGGAGGGCGCATGAACCTACTTAGTACTAGTTAGAAAACATAAATAGAAGTGACAGTTCTAGAAGGAGAAAGACCTACTGCTTACCCTGGGTTAAGACCATTAAATCCCCCAGTTCAGCCGGAAGGGCCCAGGCCCCACTTCCAGAAGCAAGCAAAAATATTTTTTTTCAATCTTAGTAGGCTAGTGGTTAGAAGTTGCAGGCTCAGATGAAGAAATAAGGCTTTATGCCCTTTTCAGCCATGTGGGGCATCCGCAGGCTCAGATGGAGATCTGGTCAGCGCTGATGAAAATGAGCTGACAGAGCCTGCGCTGACAGTAGCCTCGCTTAGTTGGTTCCACTCCATGGCAGTCCGGATGAAGGAGTTCAATAAATTTGTTAGTACTATTTCAAATAGCGTCTCGATCAGCGTCTTTTTTTCTTCTTCTTTTTTTCTTTCTTTAAATTCAGTTGGCACAGCTGTGACGGTTTGGGTAGACTATCAGTCATAGTATAGTATAGTGTTGGACTGGCTCAAGCCTAAGCCTCGCGGCTTATAAACGTCCCTTCATTGACACTGTTTTGTTTGCATAAGCATGCCTTTTAAAATTATGATTGTAATTCAATCATCATGTTAAAAAAATAGTTGACTAAAGTTTTCATCTTTGTCAAGAAGATTTTTGAAGGTATTTAGTGTTGGTGCTCTTTTTAGGTTAGGTGTTAGTAAATTCCAGAGGTTAGCAACTCGATTACTAAAACAATGTTTATGCCTGTTAGTATTACAATGCTGTATATGTAATTGTCCCTCTTTCCCTCTTTTCCCATACTGGTATTTTAATTTACTAAGGTTTGGGTCTTTGTCCAGGAGGTTTTTGAATTTGATAATGTTAGTATCAGGTGCATTTTAATTTGTTAGTAACTTTTGACCTTGTTTCAAAGTCAGACATTCACAGGGCTCACAGGGACCCCCATTTGGGGGTCTATGAAGCACTAACATTCTGCAGGACCTTCTAAAAGAATGTGCAGGAGGTCCCAGGGATGCACTAGGAAAATTATTTTTACTATTTTAGCATTCACAATGCCACTGGAACCCTCTATCCCGCCTCTAGGACCCTCTATAATGTAAGTGAAGGAGTCCCTGGGACCCCTTGTTTTGCGGGACAATTGGGAGCCCTGATTCATAAACTGATCATGGAGGCACCAACAAAGAGTTGTGCTCTTGACCCCATCCCAACTTCCCTTACTAAACAGTGTCTAGTTAATCTTGTTTCGTTGATTACCAATATTGTCAATGCCTCTCTTTCCACAGGTGTTTTTCCCAAGTAGTTCAAAGACGCTATTCATGTATTGTTACCCCCATTCTAAGAAGCCTGGACTAAACTGCAACGAACTATAAAAACTACAGACCAGTGTCAAGTCTACAGTTCATCGCTAAAATTTTAGAGTTCTAATGTCGTTTTGGCACAGTTAAAGTGACACTTGTCTCAGAACAATCGCCTTGAAGAGAATCAGTCTGCGTACAGGAGGGATCACAGTGTTGAGACTGCTGTGCTGGGGGCCATGAACGGCCTTCTTTTAAAGGCTGACCAGAGACTTGTTTCTCTGGTGGCGTTTTTGGACCTCAGCGCAGCATTTAACACACTTGACCACTGTATTCTTTTGTTTAGAGGTAACGTTTGGAATACGAGGTGTCGTGCTTGATTGGTTCATGTCTTACATAAGTGACCGTACGTTCTCTGTCATGGTAAATGGAGTTCTATCAGCTTACTCATCTCTCAGATATGGAGTCCCACGGGGTTCAGTTTTGGGCCCTGTTCTCTTTACTCTCTACTCACAGCCATTGTTTGATGTGATTGTTGCACATTCATGCGATTTCCACAAATATGCCGATGATACTGAGGTGTCACAGAGTGCTGCCCCTCCCTCCCATCCACACTGGCATTCAGACTGGCATTGAGACTTGTGTCAATTTTTTTTTATGTGCTAGGATGGATGAACAGCAACAAGTTAAAGCTTAACACGGATAAGACAGAGGTCCTGCCTGTTGGTTCTTCCGGTCGTCTAGTAACAATCAACAGTGAGTCAGCAGACATTGGAGGTAGCACTGTTCCCTTCAAATCATCAGTTAAGTACTTTGGGGTTACAATCGACCAAACCCTTTGAATGCACCTGCTTCAGTAATGCAGTAATATTTGAAAGAATATGAGCTAAGCGGTTGTGGGATTGTTATAAATTTACTTTTAATTGCATGTATATTTCTCTCATTTGGCTTTGCTTAATTTCTATAATTAGTCAATTCTTAACAAATAGTATTGAAACAAATGTTATTCTTGAGTTCTAATTATACCTTCTTTTTTTGTTTGTGACTGTCCCATCTTCTGGGTCGTACAGTGGCATTGCTCCCACACCGCTCATTCCGAATCCCAATTCGCAGACTACACCCCGGCTTGTTCAGGTCTCAGAATCCGAGACCAGCAGTCCAAGGGGAGCGAATCTATGTTAGGCCGTCAGGAGGCAACAAACCGAGGAGACACTGCACTGCTGCTGAGTCACTTCGGTGGAGTTCAGCAGAGCCTGTTAAGGACACCACCTACTAAAGCCCCCCCCCCCCTACTGACGACAATAATGTCTTAGTCGCGGAGCCAGCGTGAGTGAGGTCCTCCTCTGAGGGCGCCACCATGACTGTCCACCGACAGCTCCCAAGAACACACTGATACCCATGACTTTGACCCGAACGCACCAAGGCATAGACTGGATTGGAAGCCGAAACTGAGGTCACCATGAGAGCAGGGCATGCAAAGTCACAGAATTTGAGACATTTGTTTTCTTTTTTGATGATTGATGGAAATGAGGCGGATGACAACGATGATGATGATGCTATAGAGTTCCGTATCAGTGTGAGACTGCATATGACAGGGCTGTATTCTATGCTTCCTTTCATAATGATATCCCGGTGTTAACCAGGCCCGATAACTACAGATACCTGCAGTGTTAGTATTGAAATTAGAGCAACACTCAGAATCGCATCCGTTAAGCGGATGAAGCTCGACTGTGTGGTTTCAGTCTTCCCATTCAGCCCATAGCCACTCACTCTGGGTAGGAGTCGGTCCAGGACTGAAAAAAAACCTTCGCCTCTGATGGGATTCGAACCCAAGACCTCCCAGCCAGTAGTCCGCGACGCTAACCACTACACCACGGCGGCTGGTTAATTTATACCCATTTTTATAAGCTTTAATATTTCTCCATGCTTCAGCTGTGGTGGTACACTTTACAAATTATACAAGTAGTAACCAAATTGAACAAAGGGGGAAAACTCTTTCTAATTAACTCCCCTCCACCAAAGTTGATTTAGATGCCAATCATCTAGCAATGCGTGGATCAGAGCCAAAGTGAGAAAAACAAAGCATCATTCTCCTTTCTAATGAACTCCCCTCCACCAAAGTTGATTAGTAAAGTAGTAACCAGCTCAAATGAAGGTATTCTGGTTATTTTCATGATAAATCCAGCTCCTCGTCCAGAAAGGCGGCTCGAAAAGCAAACAGAAAGCAGAAAAAAGACAAAATGAACCAGAAATACTTACAGAGGTTTTCCAAGATGAAGCCACCCATTGAGGTACTGTATCAATGCAGGGCTCCCAGGGACCCCCATTACTATGAAGTACTAGAATTCTAAAGGACCCTCTGAAAGAATGTGCAGGGGGTCCCAGGGATGCACTAGAAAATTATTTTTTTAGCATTCGCAATGCCTCTGGGACCCTCTATCCCGCCTCTAGGACCCTCTATACTGTAAGTGAAGGAGTCCCTGGGACCCCTTGTTTTCTGGGAGCCCTGCAGTGTTTGACATACTACATTACTACTAGTTGTTACCAGTTGTATGTGTGTGTGTGTGTTAATCTAATTATTTGCATATATTATTCAGGGTTCGTAGGGGCCTTTTAAGTCCTTGTGAATTGATTTTTGGTCAAAAGGCCTTTTAAGTGCTTTGATTCAGCAAGTCAGTCCTTTTACTTCATCATGAGGTCCTTTTGAATTTCGAAGGGTGCTGTTAAGTCCTGTTTTATTAGGAAAAGGTTTTACACAACAAGCAAAAAGAAACTGGGAAGTAGCGGGGGGGGGAAACATAAAAGATAATGAAATCATTTCTGACAAACAAAAAAACAAAACCCAGCAGTCTGCAAAGCTACTGATGTCATAATAAAAGAAGTGTAGCAGACGATCCTTCAAAGATGGAAAATTCCAGTGGGCAAAAAAAAAGCCAGGTAGAGCCAAAAGAAGCTGGCAGGTGGTCAGTGACCTCTTGACCTCTGGTTGAACTCTCCCACTGAAGACAGTGACTGCTCAATAAACCTCAACAGTGATGTTTTCACCTTCACCCTTTTCCATCCCCTACCACTTCCCATTCCTATTCCTTTGAAAGTGGTAAATACAGCAGCATGGAGACTGGGTGAGAGAGGAGGGAAACTTGACTCAAAAAGAGGAGTTTGTTTGTTTGTTGTCTTACGCTGGCTTGAAGACTCCAGGGATCATCCCAACAGCTGAAGCACTTGAACACTATGGTACAAAACGCTCCAGCTAGGGATGAGAACATTACGTGTGTGTGACCGTTTTTGATTACCCCACCACGTGGGCAGCCACACTCCGACTGGAGGGGAAAAGTGAGTAAAAGAAGGGGTTATTCTAGGGTCATGGGGAGTGGGTGTTGCAGTGACTACTTTACTATTACCACATCCCTCTCCTTTCATTGACCAAAGGCCAGTCTAGTTTGGGACCATCTACCCCCACCCCCTCCCCCCCACCCTCACCCATGTCTCACCACCTCTGTAGCAACTTATGAATTCTCTCCCTCTACTCTGTTTTCTTTTCTCTCCTATATTTTAATTAATAAAGTATAATTTCAAGGATTCAAATACACGGCTTCAAAATTGGAAATCATTGAAGAGGTAACTAATGAATCTGTACTGAATCTGATCATTAACCCAGTTCTTACCATGCACGTTTCACGCGTGCGTAACTTAAATCGAAGATACAAGATCCCCAAAAGCAAGAAATGGATTGCTGTTTTACTTTCAGTGATAGTCACTTGATTTGTTTTTATTTTGATAGCAGTTTTGCATTGCTGGTTATTTGTAGTTTTTATACACAGGGTGTTTGTTTTCCCCCAAAACAATTCTAATTTAAAACTGCTGTCAAAAATTGACTGACTAGTTTATTTGCTTTTAAAATTTGCATACACATGCATTATTTTTCAACCTATTTTGAGACATTAGTTAGTCTTCATTTTTCGAAAATTATACATTTCCATTGCGTTTTGGAGCAATGAAAAATGTCCCCTCCAAGAACGCTACAAAAGTGCATGGGGCAAAATTAATGACCCCGTTGTCTTTCTTTTGTTGAGCCACGTAGCAAGAATCAGAGAGCAGCGTAACATAAAGAAAGTGTAGAAAGTGTGGTCAGAGTTTGGAGTAAGGGAGGGGGTTGGGAGAGGTATGGGGAAAAGGAGAACGATAAGGCAGAAGAGGTTTCCAAGTCCTGAGGCTGTAGCCGTGGGTATAGGGGTGGTGGTAATGATGGGGGGTTGGCTGCTTTGTGGCTTCTTTGTGTCTATTTTCTATTTTTAAAAACATGGTCCCGTTCGTTACCACGCACGCTTGAAGAGTTTCGTTCTGTAAAACACATAAGAACATAATAATTTTAGTTTACTTTCTTGTTTAAGGGTGCATTTTGTGAATACCAAACATCAAAACGTTCCAGAAAATTCAAAAACAAACGTCCTTGGTAAGAAATGGGTTAATGAAGATCATTACTGATATATGCCACAAATTAGTGACAGGAAAGCTTGAGATAACGGACAACTAAATCAGAGGGTAAACAGCTCTGTTGTGTGTTTTCTGCTTTAAAAAATCACATGAATTGAGATGAGGTCCTTTTAAGTTCTTTAAAGGTCCTTTTTTTGGCTCGTGCCCCAAACCTGGGAACCCTGTTATTGTACCTGTATGTAGGCTGAGTTTGTGTGTGCACGTGTATGTGCTATCTGTGTGTTTCTGTCACTGTGTCTCTTAGTCTGTCACTCTGTCTCTGTCTCCTCTCTCTCTCCCTCTCTCTCTCATCGCTCTCTCTTTATCTCTCTCTCTCTCTCTCTCTCTCTCTCTCTCTCGCCTCTCTCTCTCTCTCTCTCTCTCTCTCGTCGCGCTCTCTTCTCTCTCTCTCTCTCTCTATCTCTCTCTCTCTCTCTCTTTCTCGCTCTCTCTCTCTCCTTCTCTCTCTCCCTTTCTTTCTGTATATTTTTTTCTTTTAATCGTTTTGCTTCTTGTAATAAACTAAGCATTTTATTAGGTTTTGTTTTGATTTAATTGAACAGAATATTGAAGGCATCACACAGAAAAAGAGCACGACAGCATTGGGAAAGACCCAGAAGGAGCTCCCTGCACTTGGAAAGAGAAAAGAAAGCGTGGAAAAGACGAAACCAAAGAGCAGTAAAACTGTTAAGAAAAGAACAGTAAAGGCCAAACCAGTAGTGGACAAGGACTCTGTGAAAGACAATGAACCTGTTGAGGTAATACATTGTTTTATGTTTATTTTTATCAAACAGGTTTTTTATCAAACACGTTGTACTGTAGAGGGGAAGTATTGTTTTTTCTATTTTGATCTTGATGGTTTTTTTGCTCCTTCTGTTGCCTACTTTTTGCTCCCTTTGCTTTATTTGCTGTTTGCTGTTTAATTGTTTGTCTGTGTTGATAAAGGCGCATTCACCAAAATATACAGTAGTTTTGGTTTTGTCTCTTGTGAATAAAAATAAAGTCACTTTGCATTTGTCGTGTAGTTGTTTGTTTGTTGTATGTTCCAGTGGCGTTGCAGTCTGTTTCATTTTTTTGTTGCAAACAGGTATAGTTAAGTAAGGTTTTAAAAAAGTAATCCTAACTTCAAAAAGTAAAGCAGGCAACAGGAAAAATAGTTTTTGTGATAAAAAATGTTGCTTTATCTTCAAGTCTTCTTCTACTTCTAGCTAACAAGTTTAGGCAAAACAAAAACTTAAAAAACCCAAGGGCATCGCCGAGCGGCAGATATGTCCTTTGCCGGCTACGTCCTGTACCTGCCCCGCCCTGTAACCTCCCTTCCCCCTCAAACTACTTAGGTCCATCGTCCTCCTTGTGTCCTTTCGGGTGATGCACCTACACACCCTTGACTGGGTGCAAATTATTTTCAGGGATGCACACCCTTAATTGGCGGGGTGTACACCCTTAACATTGAGACACGTCTGCATGCTCAGCGACATTTAAGCCCCACGTGGCACATTTTTGTGACTACAAGGTCTTTTAGTTTTAGTATTAGACCCCGTCCTGTACCATGATGTCGCAACCCTTAATTCACTGGGGATGTACACCCTTAATTAGGGGCTATGTACACCCTTAACTCGGAGACATGTCTGCGGCTCTGCGATATTAAAATCCCACGTTGCATAATTTGTACTGCAGTGTCTTCTACTCTTATTTTTACACACACACAGTAGACACACAATTTGGAGTGATTCCGATACAGTATTTCACGAGAGATAGGAGGGTGAAGAAAAACAGTAACATGTCTACTGCTTGGAGACATTGTATTTCCGAGGGACAATATATGTACAAGTGTGTTAGTCTCACATCCTCACACAATATTTGGAAGGGACTCTGTCTTCTAGTTCACAAGATACATCTTGGAAAAGAAATATATAGTGTAAAGATTCAGTCTTAGGCCCTATTCTTTTTGTTCTTTATACGCAACCTCTCTCATGCCATCATCAACCAGCATTCTCTTCTACATCATAGCTTTTCTGATGACAATCAACTGTACATTTCTGCCCACACTGAGTCAATTAGATCAAATGATTTCTTCTCCTAAGTTGTGCATCTCTGCTGTTAAAACATGGATGTTTTGCAACAGCACTGCACGCACACATGCTGCAAAGACAGAGATGATTCTTGTAGCCTCTAACCACACAATTAAAACTCAGGTTCTCCCAGGTTCTGTCGACATTGATGGCACTGAGATCAAGCTATGGTCAGCATCTGTCCGAAATCTAGGTGTTACTTTGGACCAAAACCCTCTCTTTCAAACAGCATGTTTCCAATGTTTGCAAGGTCTTGTCTATCTAGAACTTCGAAGAATTAGTTCTCGATTGCGCGTCCGCCGTTTCCTCTCTCAAGATGCCCTGAAGACTCTAGTCTGTGCTTTTGTCCTGTCTCGCCTTGACTACTGTAACTCACTTCTTGCTGGCTGCTCCATCAACTCTCATCTCTAAGCTCCAACGGGTCCAGAATAATGCAGCTCGTCTCATTTCTCGCTCCCCTAGGTAACGGATAATCATATTACCCCGGTTCTTCGTTCTCTACATTGGCTCCCAGTTCAATCACGTATTGACTACAAAATTATCCTCCTTGCCTTGAAGTCACTGAATGATCAAGCTCCCCAATATCTCTCTGATCTTCTTCATCTCTATGTCCCAGCTCGCCAACTACGTTCGTCTTCTGAATCTCGTCTCCTTTCCCTTCCCTCCATCCAGTCTCAAATCTGCTGGCCAACGTTCTTTTTCCTGTCAAGCACCATCTCTTTGGAATTCTCTGCCTTCTCCTCTCCGACACTCCAACTCAGTCTCCTCATTCAAAACCTCTCTTATGTCCCATCTTTTCCCTGCTGACACCCTAAAGTAATTTGATGATCAGTTGTCTATCGTGTGTGCACGTATGAGAGGGAAGATGAATAAGAGGTTTGTGCTGTTTATACATGTGTGTGTGTGTGTGTTTGTCATGTTTATGTGGGTGTGTGTAAATGCAGTTGTGCATGTTTGTGTGTGTGTGAAATTTTGTATTCTGTGTGTCACATTTGTAGGGTGTAAAAAAAAGTTGTGTGAGTGTGTGTACGCCATGTGTTGTATCCAGTGTTACAGAAGCAATTGGTATGTGTGCATATATGACTAAAAAAAAAAGTTGATGTTCATGTTTATAGGAGCAGTGTGTACACGCATATATTTGTCATAAAAAAAATATGTGCCGTCATGTTTGTTTGTGTCAAAGAGATCATAATGATTTCTTCTACAGTTGTGCATGAAGGGCTGTTTCTGTATGGATGTTTTGGTGGTGCTGTGGTCAGAATGCTGATGACAGAGCTGATTGTTGTAGCCTCTAATGGGGGACAATTAAAAGTCGATAAATGTTCTCAATCAGGTTCTGTCAACATTGAGACCACTGAGATCAAGCTGTCAGATATGTCCGAACCAGCTAGGTGTTACTTTGGAGAGCAACCCTTTCTTTCAAACAGCATGAGAGACTTGAGTTGCAAGTCTTGCTATCTAGAACTTCGAAGAATTAGTTGAATCCGCACGTTTGAGCTCTCAAGATGCCATGAAGACTTGATAGTAAAGTGCTTTTGTCCTGTCTCGCACTTGACTAGGTGTAACTCACTTCTTGCTATCTGCTGTCCATCAATTCTCATCTCTAAGCTCCAACGGGTCCAGAATGAATGTATGCTCGTCTCATTTCTCGCTCCCCTAGGTACGATCACATCACTCTGGTTCTTCGTTCCCTACATTGGCTCAGATCATTGTATACTTGTGGACGTTCTCCTCCTTGCCTTCAAGTCACTGAATGACACAAGCTCCCCACTGTATCTCTCTGATCTTCCTCATCTCTATGTCAAAGCTCGCCAACTGTCTATTTCGTCTTCTGATTCTCGTCTCCTTTCCCTTCCCTCCATCCCGTCTCAAATCTGCTGGCCAACGTTCTTTTTCTTGTCAAGCACCATCTACAGATATGGTGCTTGACAAGAAAAAAGAACGTTGGCCAGCAGATTTGAGACGGATGGAGGGAGGGGAAAGGAGACGAGAATCAGAAGACGAACGTAGTTGGCGAGCTGGGACATAGAGATGAAGGAGATCAGAGAGATACTGGGGAGCTTGATCATTCAGTGACTTGAAGGCAAGGAGGAGAATTTTGTAGTCAATACGTTATTGAACTGGGAGCCAATGTAGGGAACGAAGAACCGGAGTGATATGATCGTATCTAGGGGAGCGAGAAATGAGACGAGCAGCATTATTCTGGACCCGTTGGAGCTTAGAGATGAGAATTGATGGACAGCCAGCAAGAAGTGAGTTACAGTAGTCAAGGCGAGACAGAACAAAAGCACATACTAGAGTCTTCAGGGCATCTTGAGAGAGGAAACGGCGGATTGAACTAATTCTTCGAAGTTCTAGATAGCAAGCCTTGCAAACATTGGAAACATGCTGTTTGAAAGAAAGGGTTTGGTCCAAAGTAACACCTAGATTGCGGACGGATGCTGATAGCTTGATCTCAGTGCCATCAATGTCGACAGAACCTGGGAGAACCTGAGTTTTAATTGTGTGGTTAGAGGCTACAAGAATCATCTCTGTCTTTTTCAGCATTTAGTTGCAGTTTGTTGTAAAACATCCATGTTTTAACAGCAGAGATGCACAACTTAGAAGAAGAAATCATTTGATCTAATTGACTCAGGTGGGCAGAAATGTACAATTGATTGTCATCAGAAAAGCTATGATGTAGAAGAGAATGCTGGTTGATGATGGCAGGATGAGAGGTTGCGTATAAAGAACAAAAAGGAATAGGGCCTAAGACTGAACCTTGGGGCACACCGAACTGAAGACTTTTTGGAAGAGATATAGATCTTGTTGACAAAAACTGTCTGAGTGCGATCCAGATGTTGTGTGGGGGATGGAAGTGAAACTAAGAGTAAAGAATTAGTACATAAATTATCCCTCGGAATTGAAGTGTCGCCGAGCGGCAGACATGTTTCCGTTTTTCGTCACCCTCCTATATCTCGTCAAATACTGTATAAAATCACTCCAAATTTTGTGGGGGATGGGGGGTAAAAAGAAGAGTAGAAGACATAGCAGTGCAAATTATGACACGTGGGATTTTAATGTCGCCGAGCGGCAGACATGTCTCCGAGTTAAGGGTGTACACCCCATTTAGGGTAATTAAGGGTGGTCAGTCTAACATCCCGGTAAAGGAGGGGGTTTTCCGTAATACTAAAAGTAAAAGACATCCTAGCACAAAATGTGCCACTTCGGGCTTAAATGTCGCCGAGTGGCAGACATGTCTCAGTGTTAAGGGTGTGCACCCCACCAATTAAGGGTGTGCATACCGGAAAACGATTTGCACCCAGTCAAGGGTGTGTAGGTGCATCACCCAAAGGTCACAAGGAGGACGGGGACCTAAGATGTGAGGGGGAAGGGAGGTACAGGGCGGGGCATGTACCCGGCAAAGGACATATCTGCCGCTCGGCGATACTGCCCTTGTTTTTAAATGTGTCCAAGCACCAAGTATACAATGTTGCCAGCCACCAAGAGAATCGAGAAAAGGGCCACGAGACCCATATCTGCCATAAAGACTACTGCTACTACTAGGCCTAGTAGTAATAGTAGTAGTAGTAGTAAGTAGTAGCAGTAGTAGTACTTAGTAGTAGTAAGTAGTAGTATTAGTAGTTAGTAAACTAAACAATTGACGGAAGTGGAACAACGAGAATTTTAAAAGTTATTTTGAAAGCATCGGGTGCCTAAATATTAAATAATGTCATACACATAACACATGAACACAAATACAAAAACATAGTGGCTGTGAATTTCATTGTTGCCAACACTCAGACTATGTTCAAGAGATAGTAACTCAACCCAGCAGAATTTGAAATCAGATGGAAAGCAGCCACCGTTAACATTGTGACTCATTAACAAGGGAATGTAAAGCAGAGGAAGGAGATCATCAAGACACTGGGATAAAAGGACAGTGAAAAACAGAGGGTCTAGTTCACAGGTTTTAGTCTGAGTTTGGGTCAAAATCTTCTTAACCTCTTCAGTGGAAACAGAACGGATCTGCTCACACCACACACTGTCAGAAAACAGACACACAGGGACAACACACACACATGGTGGAGCAGATTGAGACACACGCACGATTTTGGTGGATAGTGGCTATCTTGCTGTGACAGAAATCACGAGACACACACACACCAGGGAGTTCAGACACAGGGATATGCATGTATTGCGCATAATATGTGGACACAAACGTCAACCAAGGAGGGAAGCTAGACAAAACAAAATGCACACACTTATTTGTATATACAAACGAGTATTAGGGCTATTCACACAAGAGCATTTGGCCTTATCTATAATGTCACACACAATTTTGTTCACGGCTCGAAAAATATGTTTGTGAATTTCAAGTCCAGTCTTACCACCCACTGGCGCTCTGCACACACGGCGTTCTTGTTTAGCCAGAGCCACCTCAGGTGCCACAGAAGCATACCACGGCGATGGAGGCCTCCTGGTACGTGGTAGGCAAACTTGCTTGCCTGTATTGTGTACGGTTTTGGTCTGGGCCAGCTGCTTGGGGTGTTCTCGACGTTGGCGCTGTGGTGCACAACCAGTTTCTCTCATAGTGACCAGATTGTTTTGTATCTTGTAGAGACATGGCGGCAGTCTTGCTGTTTCCCGCGTTCTTGCAGGGTGGGCCACTTTACACACACTCTATCATGGAGGTCACACACTGACACATTCCTGAAGCGGCGCGCAGGGCAAATCTTGCAGCTCTCCTCTGGACCGCTTCGATTTACACACGAAACACACCAACACACGTTGTCTTGCACATGGTGAGGGTCCCACACTGTGGACAACGTATTCACAGTATGGGACGCACAAATGCCACACAGGCTCTTTCCACTGATGGTCTGGGAACTGATCTTGAGGCTTCTTCTAAAAAACACACCTTTACACACACACACCAACTTGTTGGCCTTTGAGCAGACGTGCTGGATATGTTTTTTTTCCAGCTCAGATCTTTACAGATGGTAACTCACAGGTATTTTGCGGAGTCCACATCGTTTCGAGCACTAAGTGGCCATGGAGCGTGTACCTGCTTTCATGCGTCTGTCTTCTTCTGGTAACAGGTAATTAACACCACACATTTTCACAGGATGGAATGCCATGTATTCCAAGCTCTTCACCCACACAGCAAGCTGACATGGAGGTCATGCACGACACACACATGCTGAGGCGCCGCTACCACTCACTCATACACTGCAGTGCACATCAGCAAAGAGACGGGTTGGTGATGTCACTTTGTCTGGCAGGTCATTGATGTATGCCACGGAACAGGCACGGTCCAATGAATGTTCCTTGGGGCACTCCAGAACAAACACACAATGTGGGTGGATCTGACACCGTTGACGACAACCGCTTGTTCTTCTGTTGCTAAGGAAAGTCTCCCTTACTCCCCCTCCCCCCTCTCACCTGTCCATTACCCCAAGCACACTTTCTTTCTTTTTTATGTAACCCATTTGCCTTTTCACTTTTTGCATGCGTTAGTTAACACAACACACACCATTGAATGTTCTATTTGCACACACATGCACACGCGCACACACACACACGCACGCACGCAGGCGCGCACGCACGTCATGCACGTACACACAAACACACATACATGTGCAAAACTATTGAGTGTATTAAAAATGAAGACTCTCTCTCTCTCTCAAAATAGGTCTCTCTCGGTCTCTCATCTCTATGCAAATTTTAAAAGCTCTAATAAACTAGTCTCTCCTCTCCCTCTCAGCAGTTTTAAATCCTCTCTCTTTTGTGTGTGATGTGTGTGTGTGTGTGTGTGTGTGTGTACAAATGTGTGTGGTGGGTGCAAAACTTGTGTATCAATGGGTAAAAACAAATGTGTGTGTTGGTGTGTCACTGTGTGTAAAACAAAAATCCAGTTGATTGCTTCTTTGATGAGTCGATACTTGTATCTACGTATGTACCTTGTTTTGTTACGCATACCCTTGCATGGTAAGAACTGCTGGTGGCCTGATCAAATTCAGTACTTATTCATTAGTCACCTTGATCATCGATTTCCAATTTCTCAAGCAATGTATTCCTGAATACCTTGAAATTATACTCTAGCTAATTAAAATATAGGAGAGAAAAGAAAACAGAGTAGAGGGAGAGAATTCATAAGTTGCTACAGAGGTGGTGAGACATGGGTGAGGGTGGGGGGGAGGGGGTGGGGGTAGATGGTCCCAAACTAGACTGGCCTTTGGTCAATGAAAGGAGAGGGATGTGGTAATAGTAAAGTAGTCACTGCAACACCCACTCACCATGACCCTAGAATAACCCCTTCTTTTACTCACTTTTCCCCTCCAGTCGGAGTGTGGCTGCCCATGTGGTGGGGTAATCAAAAACGGTCACACACGGTAATGTTCTCACCCCTAGCTGGAAGGAGTTGCACCATAGTGCTCAAGTGTTCAGCTGTTGGGATGATCCCTGGAGTTTTCAAGCTCGCTCTTCTCTCCGTCCCTCCGCTCTCCTCTTTTTGTCTCGACTCTCCCTCCTCTCTCACCCAGTCTCCATGCTGCTGTATTTACCAACTTTCAGAGGGAATAGGAATGGGAAGGGTGAGGGAATGGAAAAGGGTGAAGGTTGAAAACATAACCTGTTGAGGTTTCTTGGAGCAACGTCTTCAGTGGGAGAGTTCAACCAGATGTCAAGAGGGCACTGACCACCTGCCACATCATGGCTTTTTTTTGCCCACTGGAATTTTCCATCTTTGAAGAGATCTCTGCTTTACACTTCATGACATCAGTCGCTTTGCAGACTGATGGGTTTGTTTTTTTGTTTGTCAGAAATGATTTCATTACCCTTCCAGTTTCTTTCTGAAAACCTTTTCCTAAATAAAACAGGACTTAACAGGCACCCTTCGAAATTCAAAAGGTACCGCATGATGAAAGAAAAGGAATGACTTGCATGAATCAAAGCACTTAAAAGGCTTGACCAAAAACCAATTCACAAGGACTTAAAAGGCCCCCTACGAACCCTGAATAATATATGCAAATAATTAGATTAACCACACACACACAATGACAACTGGTTAACAACTAGTAGTTAATGTAGTAGTCAAAACTTGCGGGCTCCAGAAAACCAGGGGTGTCCAGGGACTCCTTCACTTACAGTAAAGAGGGTCCCAAGAGGCGGGGATAGGGGCCAAGAGGCATGCGAATGCTAAAAATAATTTTGCTAGTGCAGCTGGGACCCCCTGACATTCTCAGAGGGCCTTTAGAATTCTTAGTACTTCATAGTAATGGGGTCCACGGGAGCCCTGCATGATACAGTACCTCAATGGGTGGCTTCATCTTGGGAAAACCTCGTTAAAGTTTATTTCTGGTTCATTTTGTCTTTTTTCTGCTTTCTGTTGACGTTTCGAGCAGCCTTTCTGACAGAGGCAGCTGGATTATCCTGAAAATAACCAGAATACCTTCCTTTGAGCTGTATACGTACTAACAAACTTGGTGGAGGGAGTTCATTAGAAAGGAGAATGATGCTTTCGTTTGTCTCACTTTTGGCTCTGATCCACGCATGCCTAGATGATGCATCGTAATCAACATTGGTGTAGGGGGAGTTAATTAGAAAGAGAGTTTTCCCCCCTTGTTCAATTTGGTACTACTTGTATAATTTGTAAAGTGTACCACCACAGCTGAAGCATGGAGAAATATTAAAGCTTATAAAAGTATAATGTAACCAGCCGCCGTGGTGTAGTGGTTTCGCGTTCGCGGGGGGGGGGGGACTAGTGGCTTGGAGGTCTTGGGTTCGAATCCCATCAGAGGCGTGGGTTTTCTTCAGTCCTGGACCGACTCCTACACAGAGTGAGTGGCTGTGGGCTCAATGGGAAGACTGAAGCCACACAAGTCGAGCTTCATCCGCTTAACGGATGCGATTCTGAGTGTTGCTTTAATTTCAAGACCAACACTGCAGGCGTCTGTAGTTCTTGGGCCTGGTTAACACCGGGATATCATTATGAAAGGAAGAATAGAATACAGCCTGTCATATGCAGTCTCACACTGAAACGGAACTCTATAGCATCATCATTTATCGTTGTCATCGCCTCATTTCCATCAATGATTAAAAAAGAAAACAAATGTCTCAAATTATGTGACCTCGCATGCCCTGCTCTCGTGGTAACCTCAGTTTCGATTACCAATCCACGTTTATGCCCTTGATGCGTTCGGGTCAAAGTCAAGGGGATCAATATGTTCTGGGGAGCTGTCGGTGGACAGTCATGGTGGCGCCCTCGTAGGAGGACCATTCCACTCAACGCTGGCTCAGCGACTAACAGACATTACTGTCGCCAGTAGGGGGCCTCTTAGTCTGGTGGTTGTCATGCACCCCGGCTCCGCTGCCCCTCTCCCGCCGGTGATCTCAGCAGCAGTGCAGTGTCTCCTCGGTTTGTTGCCTCCTCTGGACGGCCTCCTCCTACCTCCTAACAGAGATTCGCTCCCCTTGGACTGCTGGTCCCGGTTTCTGTGACCTGAACAAGCCAGGGTGTGGCTGAGTGTTGGTACTCGGAATGAGCGGCGTGGGAACAATGCCACTTGTATGGCCCAGAAGATGGGACAGTAACAAAAAAAGAAGGTATAATTAGAACTCAAGAATAACATTTGTTTCAATACTATTTGTTAAGAATTGACTAATTATAGAAATTAAGCAAAGCCAAATGAGAGAAATATACATGCAATTAAAAGTAAATTTATAACAATCCCACAACCGCTTAGCTCATATTCTTTCAAATATTACTGCATTACTGAAGCAGGTGCATTCAAAGGGTTTGGTCGATTGTAACCCCAAAGTACTTAACTGATGATTTGAAGGGAACAGTACGTGCTACCTCCAATGTCTGCGGACTCACTGTAGATTGTTTCTAGACGACCGGAAAGAACCAACAGGCAGGACCTCTGTCTTATATGTGTTAAGCTTTAACTTGTTGCTGTTCATCCATCCTAGCACATCATTGACACACGTCTCAATGCCAGTCTGAATGGGAGGGAGGGGCAGCACTCTGTGACACCTCAGTATCATCGGCATATTTGTGGAAATCGCATGAATGTGCAACAATCACATCAAACAATGGCTGTGAGTAGAGAGTAAAGAGAACAGGGCCCAAAACTGAACCCCGTGGGACTCCATATCTGAGAGATGAGTAAGCTGATAGAACTCCATTTACCATGACAGAGAATGTACGGTCACTTATGTAAGACATGAACCAATCAAGCACGACACATCGTATTCCAAACGTTACCTCTAAACAAAAGAATACAGTGGTCAAGTGTGTTAAATGCTGCGCTGAGGTCCAAAAACGCCACCAGAGAAACAAGTCTCTGGTCAGCCTTTAAAAAAAGGCCGTTCATGGCCCCCAACACAGCAGTCTCAACACTGTGATCCCTCCTGTACGCAGACTGATTCTCTTCAAGGCGATTGTTCTGAGACAAGTGTCACTTTAACTGTGCCAAAACGACATTAGAACTCTAAAATTTTAGCGATGAACTGTAGACTTGACACTGGTCTGTAGTTTTTATAGTTCGTTGCAGTTTAGTCCAGGCTTCTTAGAATGGGGGTAACAATACATGAATAGCGTCTTTGAACTACTTGGGAAAAACACCTGTGGAAAGAGAGGCATTGACAATATTGGTAATCAACGAAACAAGATTAACTAGACACTGTTTAGTAAGGGAAGTTGGGATGGGGTCAAGAGCACAACTCTTAGTTGGTGCCTCCATGATCAGTTTATGAATCAGGGCTCCCAATTGTCCCGCAAAAACAAGGGGTTTCCCAGGGACTCCTTCACTTACAGTATTATAGAGGGTTCTAGAGGCGGGACAGTGGGTTCCAGTGGCATAGTGAATGCTAAAATAGTAAAAATAATTTGTATAGTGCATCCCTCGGACCTCCTGCACATTCTTTTAGAAGGTCCCTGCAGGAATTATTAGTACTTCATAAGACCCCCAAATGGGGGTCCTTGGGAACCCTGTGCATGTGCTGACTTTGAAACAAGGTCCAAAAGTTTACTAAACAAATTAAAATGCACCTCGATACTAACATTATCAAAATTTAAAAAAACTCCTGGACAAAGAACCAAACCTTAGTTAAATTAAAGTACCAGTATGGAAAAGAGGGAACAGAGGGAAAACTTACATATACAGTGTTGTAATACTAACAGGCTTAAACATTGTTTTAGTAATCGAGTTGCTAACATCTGGAATTTGCTAACACCTAACCTAAAAAGAGCACCAACACTAAATACCTTCAAAAAATCTCCTTGGCAAAGATGAAACTTTTAGTCAACTATTTTTTTTAACATGATGATTGAATTACAATCATAATTTAAAAGACATGCCTATGTAAACAAAAACCCAGTGTCACTGAAGGGACGTTTATAAGCCGCGAGGCTTAGGCTTGAGCCAGTCCAACACTATACTATACTATGACTGATAGTCTACCCAAACCGTCACAGCTGTGCCAACTGAATTTAAAGAAAAAAAGAAAAAAAAAAGAAGAAAAAAGACGCTGATCGAGACGCCATTGAAAATAGTACTAACAAATTTATTGAACTCCTTCATCCGGACTGCCATGGAGTGGAACCAACTAAGCGAGGCCACTGTCATTGCAGGCTCTGTCAGTGCATTTTCATCAGCGCTGACCAGATCACCATATGAGCCTGCGGATGCCCCCACATGGCTGGAAAAGGGCATAAAGCCTTATTTCTTCATCTGCAGCCTGCAACTTCTAACCCACTAGCCTAGCTAAGATTGAAAAAAAATATTTTTTGCTTGCGTCTGGAAGTGGGGCATTGGCCTTTCCGGTTGAACTGGGGGGTTTAATGATCTTAACCCAGTGGTAAGCACTTAGGTCCTTTCTCCTTCTAGAATCTGTCACTTCTCTTTATGTTTTCTAAATAGTACTAAGTAGGTTCATGGCGCCCTCCAAGATTTGAAATGAAAAAATCATATCAAACTCCATGTTCTAGGTCAGGTCTCATCAATTGATCAAATCGATGAAGGTGGATGGATGGATGGAAGAAGAAGAAGAAGAAGAAGAAAGAAGAAGGTAAGGTCAGTTAGTTAGAAACATCTCTTAGAAACACTTTCATACCTTTCTTTCCTCTACAGCCTAAGTGGAGTCTTCCTGAAGCCGGTGCATGAGACCCCTTATCTTGGAGTACAAATCTCGAGTAACTTGAAGTGGTCTTCCCACATCTCAAACATATGCCATAAAGCTGGATCGACCATAGGATTCCTCCGCCGGAACCTCTGGAATTGTCCTAGAGAATGCAGATGCCTGGCGTACACTGCTTTGGTCCGATCCAAGCTGGAGTACAGTGCTACAGTGTGGGATCCATATCAGAGCCAGGACACTGAAAAGCTGGAGAGAGTGCAACTCCAAGCAGCACGCTTTATCACCGGGGATTATTATAGATCCAGAAGTCCAGGATGCGTAAGTGGCATGCTCAAGACTCTAAACCTGCCTCCCCTGGAGGAAAGACACAGGCACCAACACCTCAGCCTCTTTTTATTCCTCAGGTCGGTCATCACAAATCGTCGCAGGATAAAGCCAACAAGATTCGAAGGGGTTCAAAACAACTAACATCTTAGAAAGACAAGCCATAAACCACTCCCGTGGATTCCGTGTCCTCAACGCGAGAACGGAGCAACATCGTAGCTCCTTCTTCATCCGGACTGCCATGGATTGGAACCAACTAAGTGAGGCCACTGTCACCACAGGCTTTGTCAGAGCATTTTCATCAGCGCTGACCAAATCACCATCTGAGCCTGCAACTACTGACCACCAGCTCTAGCCTACTAGGGTTTTTGTGTTTGTTGCTTGCTTGCTTCTGGAAGTGGGGCCTGGGCCCTCCAAGGTTCAACAGGGGGGGGGTGATGGTTTTAACCCAGGGTAAGCAGTAAGTCTTTCTCGTTCTGTGTTTTTTAGTAGGTTCATGCGCCCTCCAAGTTTGGCTAAATCTACCAAGCTTGGAATATAGAATGGTGCGAGGAGGACATGACAGCAGTTTATAAGAACAGGCATCAGAATAGTCTGAAAGTCCCAATCCTCTGAAAACCCGCGGTACAAGGGCTATCAAGGCCCCAGACTATAGAAGGACAACACTGAAATCAGTTCCCAAAACATGACCCAAAAGGTACTTTATCAGTTTATGCATGTGAGATCACTATAAAATGCTATTTCAGAAAAAAAAGATATCTCTAAATGAAAAAGGCAAAACCTCTGTCAGAATGAGGCCAATCCTCTGTCAAGAAAATTATCAATCCTCTGAAATGAGCTGATCCTTCTGACAATAATTCTGATGGACTGTAACTAATATTGTGCATGGTTTTTATGATTCCTCAACTACTGCACCTCTCACACTAGTCACAGGTTCCTTTCGGCTGGAAGGCTAGCAGCCTGTAGCGGCTCTTGGAAGAGTTTGTTCCCTTCGTTGGTCAGGTCGCTCCACTTTTTGGGAGCCTCTTGTCTGAGGGTGGATGATGGCTCTAGGCTATGCTGGAAATTTCTGTAATGTCCTGTCTAACCTGCCCTTAAATGCATTTCTACTTATCTAGTCATACTACTACTCAGTACTCGAGGACACAATTTTAAACTAACCAAAACACTAACCAACACCAGGACAGTTTTATTCATTCTGTACTAAAACTAAAAAGCAATAAACAATCACCACCAATGAGGGCAAAAAAGGCTTTATGGCCTTATGTTTCAGGGGTCGCTCTAATGCATGTTTCTTGCGTATTTGATGCGTTTTAAAAATCGCTAACGCATTTTTACGGCGTTTATGCGTAATCCGTACGCAAAATGACGTCCACTCAAAATCGCATCTGTTCTGAGTCTAGATGGTGAATCAGACTTTTAGAAGTCCTACGGTCTCTACACATATAGTAGTAGTTCTGCTACATCCAAACATTGGAATAGACTATAGAAAAAAAAGTGCCACTGCTTTCAGAGGAGGTAAGTATCCCATCCTTTCTTGTTTATTAGTTATTCAGATTCCGTCCAGTACTGCTGTGACGTAGGCGCCCAGTGCAGTTGTGTCGGGAAAGAAAATCACTGAATAAGCTTGTGTCGACTTTGAGGATCGCCGAAAATGATTGGTGAGTGAATAAAAATGCATGTTTTTGTTGCTGGTCTTTGTTTTCATTGTTTTTAGCTTAGATTGATCATTTTGTTCTTTGACGCAATTTTTTTGCTTCACCTTACGCATTTTTTTGCCGACGTCGCGTAAGCAAAAACGCATTTTCAAAAACACTAGCGCGACCCCTGCTTATCATAGTTATGTGAGGTGATGACGATGAAGTTCCGTCGCGATTTATCGTCAGAAAAGGCGTCTGCGACGTATGGTCAGGTCAGGTCAGGTTAATTAACTTATTTGGACGACTAGGCCTCACGGCCTCTCAAGCGTCTTTTCTTTTTTCTTCTTTTAGGATTAGGATTAGGATTAGGGACTCAAACATAGCTGTAAGGCTTTCCTATCCCATCTTTCATTTTGTTTAATTATTTGTTTTGGTCTGTCGCACACTCAGTTTTTATTAAAATTATTCATCGTAATCACACATAACTACCTTATACATAGTCATTCCATTCGTCGAGAAGGTTTTTAAAGGTGTTATGTAGTATTTTGTGCTCTTTTCATGTTATGTGGTAAACTTATTCCACACAGGTGCAACTCCGTTAGTAAAATAAAATGTTCTATTGTTAGTCCTTACAATATTGAATATTTGGTCGGTACTGTTCCTTGTTTTGTCAGAATCTGATATTGTGAATAAAATCATGTACCTTTAGGTCATCTAACACTATCAAACATTTTATAAGTGTGAATTAGGTCGCCCATAATTCTCCTTGCCTTTAAATAGTTTTAATAATGTAGGTAAATTTAATTATTTCAACCTGTCTGAATAATAAACATTATGAAGACCTTGTACTAACTTAGTTGCTTGTCTCTGTACTTTTTCTATCAAAGCTGACCGTCTCTTTAATTAGTTGGATACCTGGATACCAATTAGTGAATTACCATATATTCTAAATGAGGTCTTACTAAACCTTTGTACAACTACAACTACAAGCATAAAAAAGTGTCCTTCAAGTCTCCTTGTCTAAGAAAGAAAACGTTCGTTTAATTATACCAATTTTCGGATTTGCTTTACTTACAGCACTGTGATTAGTGTGAATGTGTTCATCAAATTTCAGTTTATCTTCAAATATTACTCCCAAGTCTTTTTTCCTCAGAGCATTTCATAATGACGCTTTTTACACCATTATTATGCAATTTGTAGTCTTTGCATGGATTACCTTTTCCCAAATGCATGCTTTTACATTTTGTAGCATTAAAACTAATGAAAGACAGATTCCATGTTTCTGACCACCTAACCAATGAATCCAAGTCTTTTTGTAATACATCATGATTTTTCGTCATATTATCAATTTTTCGTATCATCTGCAAAAATTTTACAATAGCTTTTTATTTCTTCAGGTAAGTCATTTATAAAATACATATATACATAAGAAGGGCAGTAAGATTTTAGCTGGGAACTATAGACCAATTAGTCTAACAAGCATTGTCTGCAAGCTTATCGAAACACTTATAAGGGACTCACTGGTTAATTATATGAATAACAACCACCTCCTGAGTGACAAACAATTTGGTTTCATCAGTGGGCGTTCGACTGTTCTACAGCTAATTAAGGTTCTTGATATCTGGACGGAAGTTCTTGATAGGGGGGGATGTGTTGACGTGGTCTACTGTGATTTCATGAAGGCTTTTGACAAGGTCCCACATGACAGACTTTTGAAAGTCCTAGAACACTATGGAATATCTGGGCCCATATTGGATTGGATTAAGAATTTCTTACATGAACGAGAACAGAGGGTAATAGTTAATGGGAGTGAATCAAGCTGGCATAGAGTTTTAAGTGGAATCCCTCAGGGGTCTGTTTTAGGTCCAATTTTATTTGTGATATACATAAATTCATTACCAGGTGTGGCAGAAAACTCTGACGTATACTTATTTGCGGATGACACTAAAGTATTTAGGGAAATAATAGGGTAGGAAGACTGTGACAAACTACAAGACATTGACAACATATTTGACTGGACCAAAGAATCATTGCTGAAATTCCACCCTGAGAAATGTGCAACAATGAGAATTGGAAAATCAAAGCTGCAAAACCACAGATATACTATGGGACCAGACAAAACAGAGATAAAACACTCAAGAGTAGAGAAGAACATCAGAGTCTTCATAGACGAGAAACTTATATTTGATGACCATATACATACCAAAGTAAAAATAAGGCCAATTCTATCATGGGAATCATACGACGGACATATGAATATATGTAGACAACACCACATTTCTGCTTCTGCACAAAGCATTGGTCCGGCCACATGTGGAGTACGCTAACCAAGTTTGGGCACCAATCTACAAAAGACAAGAAACTGTAATTGAAAAGGTTCAATGAAGGCGCGAACTCAGCAATGGATTCCTGGACTCTGGAGACTTATCATACTCCTCCCCCGAAGAACGCCTAAAGAAGCCTTAATTACCCTATCCCGCTGAAATACAGGCGGTTACTAAGAGGTGACATGATAGAAATCACATGTACAAAATCATGACACTGCAAAGTACGATGCAAGAGTACAGCAAACTTTATAGAGGTACACCCACTCCAGAGCAAACATACGGAAGCCACCAATATATTATAAAGTAACAAAGAACCCCAAGTACAACTAAATGTCAGAAATTACTCTTTCGGTTTCTGCCGCATGTGTGGACATTTGGAACGGTTGCCCACCATACGTTATTGAATGCCCCCTCCAGTAAATCGTTTGAGGCACGATTGGACAAAACTATGGCGCAACGCAGCCTTTCAAATATAATACAGAAGAAGACCCCTCTATTTCCCCCAACGCGAGCTTCCGGTTGCGCGTTACGAGTTGTTTCAACTCGGGAGCCGACGTCAGAGGCTGAGGAAGGCATATGTTGTCACGGCTAAGGAATTCCGTGACTCATAAACCCAATATTTTGTAAGAACCTCGCCCCAGATAGGGCCAAGAATGTTCTCCCTTGGCTGCCTGAGCCTGAGGTATTCACCATCTTTAACACATTTTCTTTTTAACATTCGTTGGCAACAGCTGTGACGGTTTTGTGCAGATATTACTAGTATCCTAGTCACATATATTGTATCTTTAATCTACTAAGGTTGTGGGTCTGTCCACGCGAGAGTTTTTGAATTCGGTTTAATATTGTTATTAGGTACAGGTGCAAGTTTACACAACACCTGAAACAGAAACAAGTTAGGACATAGGCCTCTCACCCTGTTCCTGTCATTCTCCACTTACTTTTCTACGATTGATCCGAAACAGGGTCGACCTAATTCCCACCGCGGGTGCTGTGTGGCTGCTCCAAGGAGAAGAAGAAAACATGGTGCGCGTAAAAAAGTAGAAAATATTGGTCAACACATACCTACGTGCACCCCCGTTATATTAATCCGACCCAGGGCCCAGTTACGAAAACTCTCTAATAGAATACTTTTACCTTTTACCAAATTTTCGGCAAAAAAATGTTAAAAAGTTATTTTTCTCATGCACTCATACAACGCAAAATAAAATTACACTTTGCTTTGCCGCACAATAAATCTTTCATCCTCTAATACATACCCTGATTAACCCATAGCGACACGTATCACGCCTACTTAAAGCAACAATGGGATGGGTTGTTCGTTTGTTATTTTTAGTTTGTCTAGTCACAAAAAGAGTGATTCCCATGCGCATGCACACAATGCACCAAACGCGAGATGGATATGGTGAAAGAAAAAAAAGGGTTGGATACATCGTCCTGTATGTAGGACGCTGCATACCACCACTTATTAGTTGATTTTCATGAAAAGAAAATGAATGGAGATGGTGGGGTTGTTGTGTCATGTTCTTTGTTTATATCCCGATGAGCGCTTGGCTGCTGGACAATATGAGAATCCCTTAGTTATACGGTGACGGGCACGGGTGCATTGCTCGCCGTTCATCAAGGTAAAAGCAGTTTGCAGAACTTTGAATTGAAATATTTCTACTTCTTCCACCTTCCTTCCTTCCTAAAGTGACCACAGTCAAACCTGACTCTCTCCATAGTGTGTCCGAAATTCGTGGGATATGCGGCACTCAAGAAGAGCCTTAATACAGGGTGATGGGGGCAGTGGTGGAAGGAATTTGGGGGGAGGAGGGGGGAGGGAGGGAGGGTGGAGGTTTGCTGGCTAATTTGGAAGACACAAGGTGCCGATGGTCTTGGCCTGCCCAGCTTCCTGGGGGCAGCTCGTTCCAGTCCGGATTGTGCGTTCGGAATGGAAGCTGGCATGGTCGGACCGGACGGACGAATGATTTGTAGGCAACTCCCTGATGGTCTGGGAGATTACTTTCAAATTGTGTCTTCTCAGGAAGCCCTAGACTCTTGTTGGC